>SSNR01000017.1:4579744-4632019 GCA_006937965.1 Callopanchax toddi
GAGAACAAGTCCTTCCTTTTTTATTTCTCTCTCTTATTCTGTTTCTCAGGCACAGCCAGTCACTGGTGACCTTTAACCTTATTTCAATTAAAGTTTTGTGTAATTATAATGTTATTTGTAAACCTTGTTGACATACTTATAATGAAGTTTTAAAATGTTTGGTCCTTAAACCCCATTCTCACAATTTGCTAAAGCAAAAATATAAAAGTCTCACCGTTCCCTCTTTAGATCACATTTCAGCAGGACTGAAATGTGAGGGTTTGGTTATTTTTGAGTGGATTCTAAAGAAACTTTAGTTTTTGTCAGTTGTTATTTTTCACCACAGTTTTGATTCATCTCTCTCGGCTTCTTTAAAAAACAAAACTGAGAAATTAAGATGAAATGAAACTGTTTTGGTAAAAGTAACTTTCACCTGATTATTCCAGGTCCACGGCTGACAGAAGAGATTTTCCATACCTTATCTGCCTCAGCAGCAGTGTTACAGTGAACATCTGACACTATCTCACTGCCGTTTTACACCTTCATGGTCTTCAAAGTTCTCAGCTAGCTGGTGCTTATTTATGTTTTTGAGAAAAATGTCAGATCATTTTGTTCTCAGTGTTTTTTATGTTTCAAACACATAAACAGACTGTGAAAAGACTGTGTTTTAAAAGAATTGGTTCAGTGACATTCAAATAAATGCAGACTAAAGTCTATTATTTGGTTTGAAAGTGTAATAGATAAAAAGAAACATACTTTAAAAACATAATAAGAAGATGTGGATTTAAACTTGAGTGTAAATATGTATTTTTTTTTTTTGCGTGCGTCCATGAGTCTGCAGGAGCAACAAAAATGATTTTTCTTCTAAAGCTGAACTTTAATGTAGTGAGCGTGTTTTCTTTTGTGGTCTTGTGAAAAGTAAGACACGGCTGCATGCTGAGTTTGTTAAACTGTGGTTTTAATAAAGCTGCTACTTCCACTATTTGCCACCATGAGAGTTTGCTTCTTTCTAGTTTCCAAGTTCACACAAAAACTCAGATTAAAATGAAGTTTTTTTTTACTTTTTAATGACTCGTGTTATCTTTAATGTAGGCTTCATAGTGTATTTAGTTTGTCTGTGCAGCCTGCAGTGTCAGTAATGCTCAGGGTGCACCTGCTTGATAAGTTGTAAAATGAAAGAGAGCATCACTTTCAGTTTTACTCAGAGGTGCCAAACAGGCTGAAGTTCATGCATGATAAAGGGTGTAAGATAACGGTTAATAGTTAAAACGCAGATCTTTGGGATTTTTCGGCACTGCAATCAAGGTTTTGTGTAGTTTATGGTGGACATATACAGAGGGTTTCATTTAGGGAACTTAAAAGAGAAAAACAAACAATTTGTGCTCATGCTCATGAAATCTCTGCAGAGCATTAACACCCTTAAACAATATTATTCTTCAAAGTCTTTCTCCAAAAAAGCATATCAAATTTATCTGACACAATACAGGATTTTAAGTTCTTGCATGTACATTGTCTTGTTTGTTCTTGAAAATCATCATGAGAACAAAAGGCATTGATATATTAAGTAATTTAAAGTGTGGCTTCAGGGGAGAAGGAAGCGTAAATAAGTTTATTTATTAAAGAACAGCTACTAAGCTGCAGCACCTCCAATGTGCATTTATAAAGATCTTTGTTCATGATCTTGCTGAATTATTGCGTAAAAACCTTAAAAGGTGTCATAATGTCAGTCCAGTCATGTAAACCCAGCTTACTGTGGCCAGTTTAAACACTGAGTGGTGTTTCTGTGAATTCAGCCTGAGCTCTAGAGCTCCAAGAAGGCTAGGTTTTCTCACCTAAATCGAATTGTTAATAGGCTGTTTCTTCACAGGTTGTTGCTAATTTTTCTGCAACCAAAGGTCATAACACTTTATCCAATTGAACTGCACATTTTTAAACATTATTTGCATGCTGTCTTTCAAAGCTGCAGGACTTGAAGACACAAAAATAGTGATAAAAGTGTTACAGTGCTTAATTTGGCACCATTAGGATAATCTACATGGAAGTGAAGTGATATCAGATAGTAAACAATGGAACCTAATTTGGTCTAGTACAGATTATTACGACTGACACAAAGAAAAACCCATTTTCAGTAAAAATCTAAGTTTAATTAAAAGCAATGCATTGAAGTGGATGTTCTGCTGCCTCTTAGAGGTAAAGACAGATATTTTCTGTTTGTGTTGGATGCTCTATGCATAGTGTCACAAGCGGATGATGTGTCTGCAGTTTGCACACCTCACCTCAACGCCCACCTCTGTTGAATCGAGGTTTCTTATAAACAAACCCAGCTTTACTTTTTCATATCCAAGCTGGTGTTGCATCTTCGAAACAGCAGCATTCAAATTATGAATGCTCAACTTTCAAACACTTTTTAACTGGTACTCTGTGTATCGGTCATGATTTAAATATTGCAGTTTGCACTGAAGGGATGAGGCTGTTTTTTATGTTGAAGAATAATCTTAGCACACGTAGCCCACACTTTATTTGCTTCTCTAATATGATCATATTCTTTAAACTATATTTTATAAACTTTATGCATTGACTCTGTGCTCTATTGTTCTCTTCTGTGTGTTTTTCTTGCACTCACTCTTCTTAAAGGGATATTTCAGTTAATTTGAAGAGGCGTTATCAGTTATGAGGACCATACACATTGGTGACTACAGCTGAAAGCGTTCTGATGCATTCGAACTCTGTGTTACCTGAACCTTTGCCGTTTTGCATGAGAACATTAATTAGTTTGTTTTAACTAAACCTTGTCTTAATTACTATGCTACTGCCGTGCTGCTGCAGAAACACCATGAACTAAAATTGGTCTCATGCAAAATTCTACAAACAGGTGATAAAGCATTCAAACACATAAGTATGACTTTTTTGAACAAGAGTTGTTTTAAATAGCCAAATATTAGCCTCTAGTTTGTCACGGTTAGACAGCAGTGTCTCTGCTGATCTGACTATTGTTTCTGGAGACTCCACTCTCTTTACGTGGTCACCACTGATTAATAACCAATACTTCAAAATGACTGAAATATCCCTCCCCTGTAATAATGAAGTACTTGAATGCTAACCCTTTAAAAATATATATATTTTATAGAATGTAGTAAATTAATACAATCAGTGGTCAGTTTGTCACAACTTGCTAATATCCATTTAGATCTTTGTTGCTGTTAAAACGCCTTTAATCTTTGCAATAGATTTAGTAAGGTGCCTGAAATATTCCTCTGAGATGTTAATCAGTTTACACAGGAAATCACTGTGCAGTTGCTAAACACTCGTCAGCAGAATCTTATGATTACAATTTTACATTCTAGAAGTGATGGATTTGATTAACGTCTGTCTGGTTTAGACGTTAATAAAAACACAAACCAGCTTCAGTCTGAGGTTAGCACGGTGCTATCAGATAGGTGTTAAATGACATCATAAAAAAAAGACATGGTGCCTTTAAGTCCAGACTGCATCTGGATTGAAATGTGTTAATTGTTGCTGCCTCTTGGTAAGTTGCACCTCAACCAAATGCTTTTTGTAGCCACAAACAAGCTTCTGATATAAATTCTGGTTGATTGGACCACTTTATTGATAACGTGGATGGTGGCACAGTTGGTAGTGTTGTTCCCTCGCAGTAAGGTTACAGGTTCAATTCCCAGTTCTGGTCTTTCTGCATTAAGTTTACATGTTTTCCCCATGCATGTGTGGTTTCCTCTCATGGACAAAAAAATATGCACGTCAGGTTAATTTGCGACACTAAATTGTCCCTAGGTGTGAGTGAGCATGTGAATGGTTTTCCTGTTTGTCTCTGTGTGGCCTTGTGATGGACTGGTGACCTGTCCAGGGTGTCCCCTGCCTCTCACCTGGGGACTGCAGCCCCGTGACCCTTATGGGATAAAGTGGTTAAGAAAATGGTTGGACAAATGGTTTGTTTCCTTCACAGACTCAGATTTTATTCATAGTTGACAATTTTTGAATGCAGTGAAGGTTATTCTACAGTAGAAGCTTAATGTTAGCTAGAATCATCCAATCAGAAACCAGCTCTGATGTGCGTTCAGGGTCATTGTCCTGCTGGAAACCCTGAATGCTTGCCTTCATTGTTATTCTTTCTTATTCATACATTTTGTGCAATTCTGTAGCACCGATGTGTAATTCAAATTATATGATGAAATGAAACAAGAAGAGGCAGATGGATGGCTGTAAAAAAAACAACATTTTAGTGAAATTCTGATTATCTACAGTTGACTTGTAGGTGTGAAATTGACACACATCCTCTTTATGTCATCTGAAAGTGCAACAACAAAAAATGGAAAGGTGTCAGAAGTCAAGATGGGAAAATTCAGTTGATTTTCTTGTCTCATTTTCTCCACAGTGTTTTAATTTATACACCTAGACATTTCCTTTTTGGGGTGCGTTTGTGTGAAATGAAAGCATGACAGTTTGATCAACGTGGTAATAAACTGCATTGGTAACTGCATTGGGGAATTTCAGCCAAACCAAAACCAAACGTCAACCTCTCTGAAACCGTTTCTAATGCAAAACAAAAGTAATAGACTATTACAAAAATCTCCTAATACATTTTGACCCTAGAACATATATTAGATATACGTGCTTTTTTTCATATTATCTCACCAGTCTAAGATTCTAACTTGAATTTTGCCTTTTTTAAAATTTGGACCTGTTTTCTGGAATATTTTTCTTCAGCACGACATAAAGGATCATTTCTGAACAAACCAAATTAATTGGAATTTCCATCAACATCTTTCCTTTTACCATTCAACAATAGAGGTATGTTTTTCCTGCCTTCGAAACCAAATTTAAATTAGTTTTACTTACCGCAGGTTATTTTCCAAATCATCTCTCTCTATGTATACTGTATACATCTATTTTTTAAAACATTTCCTATATTTAAATTTTTCTCAGCATTTTGCAGTCAGATAAGGCACGTATACTTGTTTGGTTTCACACCACTAAAATGCGTCCTACGAGTTATTTAAATTGATTTTTTTTTTAAAGGAAAAACGTTAAGATTCTCACGAATTCTCACACTTCATTCTCATCATGTCGATAAAACTGATTTTAAAAAACAAAGTATTTTAGAGACAATTTTTTAGGCAAGTTGAAAGATAAACATGAGACAACTGTTATTTCTGGTATTTTATTAATTCATTGATTCAAATCAAATGATAAAGTATGGAAGTTCATAAAGAAATAGAGGTCACATGGCAATTATGAGTGTCAAACTCATAATTGACTTTCTAGTCATAAATGTTTTTAAACATATAATCCTCATAGTTATCACTTCAAAGTCAAACTCATGATTTTTTTAAATCTAATAAATATGACTGAACGACAGTGTGGGAAATAAATACCGGTATTTTAAATCAAACTTATTATTTGGTACAGAAACCTTTGTTTACATTTCCAGAGAGGTCAGAGATTTCCTGTAGTTCTTGACCAGGTTACCATCACTGCAGCAGGGATTTTGACCCACTCCTCCATACAGATCTTCTCCAGATCTTTCCAGTTTTGGGGGCTGGGCAACAGAGTTTCAGCTCCCCCAAAGGTTTTCTACTGGGTTCAGATCTGGAGACTGGCTAGGCCACTCCAGGAAATGCATAGAGCCTCTTTAGTTTTCCTGCTGTGTTTCAGGTCATTGTCATACTGGAAGATCCAACCAAAGACCCATCTTCAACGCTCTGACTGAGGGAAGGAGGTTGTTACCCCAAATGGCTCCATCTTCTCCTCTATACGGTGCAGTTGTATTCTTAATGAAGAAAGTTACCCCAAAGCATGATGTTTTCACCCTCATGCTTCATGGTTGGGTTGGTGTTCTTAGGATTGTTCTCATCCTTCTTCTTCTTCCAAACATGGCGAGTGAAGTTTATACCAAAAGTTATTTTTGGTCTCATCTGACCTCATGACCTTCTCCCATGCCTCCTCTGGATCTTTGGTCACTGATAAACTTAAGACAGGTCTGGATATGAGCTGGCTTGAGCAGGAGGACCTTGTGCACACTGCAGGATTTCCGTGTGTTACTGATGGTAACCTGTGTGGTCCCTGCTCGTTTCAGGTCATTAAACAGGTCCTCTTGTGTAGTTCTGGGCTGATCCATCACCTTTTTCATCATCATTGATTCTCCACAAGGCAGATCTTGCATGGAGCTCCAGTCTGAGGGAGCCTAACAGTCATTTTGAATTTATTTTATTTTCTAATAAATAACCAACAATTGTTACTTTCACCAAGCTGTTAACCTATTGTCCTGTAGTCTAGCCCAGCCTTGTGTAGATCTACATTTTTGTCCCTGGTGTCCTTAGACAGCTCTTTGGTCTCCATGGTGGAGAGTGTGTTTTTGACACAGATAATGAGTTCCAACAGGTGCAATTAATAGAGGTAACGAGTGGAGGATTGGAGGTCTTCTTAAAGACAATTAACAAACATCAGAACTGATTCCTATAGTGTTGCATTGCATGTACACAGAAGGTCTAGCTGTCTTTAGATTTAAATATTTTAACTTCCAAAACTCTCTATATTTTTATTTATAATTCTACAACAGATCCTCACAGTAATTCCAGATTTTGAGGCTTTTAAAAACGTATTATTTTGCTTAAAATGTCTCTTCAATGCTTTTTCTTTTGTATACTTGTTGCAACAAGATGCCTTTATCCTACCCTGCACAATACATTTGCAGACACTCCATGTTATAACAGTATTTTCTAGTAGTGAAGATTTTTTTAAAATTGCATTTTAAAGACTTTAAATTTTAAGCCACAACACACACAAACTATAAATTAACTCTTTAAACGTTATAAATGGAAATCTGAGGTCTTTGTTCACCACACTTAATCCTAATCAGAGCCGACACTGCCCCCTCGTGGCCGTAAATCACATCACTGATATTAAACCTCCAATTCACTGCCACAAGGTGGCAGCTTGTTCCTATCTTGGAAAAAACTTTATGATAATGCAGCTACAGTCCTGTCTCTTTAAAATGTCAGGTCAGTAACAGACCAGGACTAAAGCAGATCTGCTGATGTCTGCTGGGATGTGCAGGACGTGTTCTACGTAACTGCTGTTTTCATTAGTATGGCCCAAATGAAGCTGCTGCTTTCAGAAACTTTTTTTAAAAGTCTTCATGTTTTGATCCAAGCTGCTGCTGAAAACATTCTCCTATTTCTCTCAGCTCACTGAGTCAGGCTGACATCATGCATATATGTGCAATATACTCAACACTATGTATATGTAAAATAAGGTTCCCATATCATTGTTATGATAAAATTATAGATTATTTGTCTCTGTTACTTGCAGCTCAAGACAAATAACAGGAGAAAGCAATTTTATTTAAGAAAAATGTTTAAAGACACTATTTATTTTAAAGTGTGTCTTACATTGATTGGTACTTTACTTGTTACAGTGTTAGTGACCAGTCAATAACTCAAAATTCATTACTTTTATATGATACGAATATGTTTTTTCCACTATTTTCAAGTTAATATGCATATAAAAACTAAATAAAATGTTTTTAAATCAGTTAAATAATAATTAGGAGTTAAACGAGTAAACAAACCTAAAAAAGTTTTATTAAAATAATGTTGGTTTTCTCAGAATCCCACATATGTGATGAACTCCTCTTACTTATTATTGTGACGTCACTAATAAACACATTTAAATTATTAAATCCCTGCGAATCACAGGGAAAGGACACCCACATCATGTCATTTGATCTTAAATTTTTACATACTTAATTTACTTTCTGTCAGATCAGGGGAGTTTTCTGCTGAGCAGCAGTTTAATTTTAATGCAGGAGGTCAAAACGTGCACAAAGACCTTGATATTTAGATTGAGTTCAATTTAGCCTCTTTTGAGCATAAGAATAGTAGATTTAAGTGTTGAGGTGAAAATCTGAGGGTTTTTTTAGCCTCTTTTGTCAAAAATGTATATAAAAAACAAAAAACTCATAATAAAGCTTGACTTTAATTGTTTACAGTTCGTTGCCTTTTCATCTGTTATCTTTAAAATGTTACAACTAAACCACTGATGCACAGATTTTTAGAAGTAGCACTGAAACTGTGGTTTAAGCTGTCAGGTATTCAGTTTCTACTTTTCTAATGGTATTACGGTTATTCAAAAACAATGAAAGTGCAAGTGATTTGGTATGAAACTTCATAAATGAGAAATGGGGAAGAGAAAGAGGATGCAATATGAGGAAGAGTTACAGGAAAACATCAGGTCATGCAGGACCATGTGAGTTGATGTTAGATCAGTCCTAACACCTTCTGTTCTAGACTCCTGAGTCCCAAGCTTTTGTTTGGCGTGCACGGTTCTGTAAGATGAGACGAGACCAGATTAGATGAGATGAAATTAGATGAGATGAGATAAGACGAGATGAGATGAGACGAGATTAAATTAGATGAGATGAGATAAGATGAGATGAGATGAGACGAGATGAGACGAGATGAAATTAGATGAGATGAAATTAGATGAGATGAGATGAGACGAGATGAGACGAGATGAAATTAGATATGAGATAAGACGAGATGAAATGAGATGAGACGAGATGAAATTAGATTAGATGAGATGAAATTAGATGAGATGAGACAAGATGAAATTAGATTAGATGAGATGAAATTAGATGAAATGAGATGAGACGAGATGAAATTAGATTAGATGAGATGACATGAGATGAGATAAGACGAGATGAAATGAGATGAGACGAGATGAAATTAGATTAGATGAGATGAAATTAGATGAGATGAGACAAGATGAAATTAGATTAGATGAGATGAAATGAGATGAGACGAGATGAAATTAGATTAGATGAGAAGACATGAGATGAGATAAGACGAGATGAAATGAGATGAGACGAGATGAAATTAGATTAGATGAGATGAAATTAGATGAGATGAGACGAGACAAGATGAAATTAGATGAGATGAGACAAAATGAAATGAGATGAGACGACATTAGATTAGATGAGACTAGATGAGATTAAATGAAATGAGATGAGACGATATTAGATTAGACAAGATGAGATGAGATTAGAGGAGACAAGAGTAGATGAGATTAGAGGAGACAAGATTAGATGAGATTAGAGGAGACAAGATTAGATGAGATGAAATTAGATTAGATGAGACAAGATGAGATGAGACGAGATGAAATGAGATGAGAGGAAATTAGATTGGATGAGATGAAATGAGATTAGATGAGATGAGACCAGATGAGATAAGGCAGGATGTGTCTTATCAAACAGTGTAGTTTTGTGTAAAAGAAAAATGCTGCATGACACAAAAAACAACAATTTAGGGACTTTAATCTCTCAGGTCGATTTAAAGATTAAAAATAAACAAATTGATGTTGGCTACTATTAAGTGTACTGCAATAAAATAAAATAAAAACTTTTGTCTACAAGTAAATGACAAGTAGCTTGGTGGTGCAAACTACAAAATAAGCAAAGATATTGAGAATAAAAAAATTAAAATAAGCCCTCCAAATAGAAAACAGTCCATGAAAAGAGTTTGAAAGAAATATGATGATGGATGTTTCTAAATTATGAGATACGCTTTTCAATCTGTGCTTTAATAATAATATTAATAATAATTTAGTCTTTATTTGTTCCTGTAGGAAAATTATTCCTTTGCTTTTGACCTATCCTCATGTTTGAGGAGCAGTGAGCTGTTAATCTGGATGACACCTGGGGGGCAACTGGGGGTTCAGTGTCTATGTGTTTTTAAATAAAAAACATTTAGACTAGAACTTCTGGGATCAAAAACTAACAAGCTGTTAAAATAAAAAAATGATTTTATTCTGGTCAACAAGCTGCAAGATGCTTATAACTGCTAATTATTTTCAGAGAGAGTTATGTAAAAATACCTGCATATTTATCAAACTGAGGTGTAATTTTCCTGGAGAAGTTTTTTTTTTAATTCTTCAGATATCTTATATTCCTCAGCATGAGTTTGTGCTAATTGTCAAGACTTGCATTGGGAAAAAACATTAAATGGTGACAAACACACGTGCCCCTTAAACTGATGGCCTGGTAAAACACGTTAATGAAATGTGAAGCTGTTAATGAAAAGAAAACATAACCCCTCTTACAAAATCATACAGATTGTCACGTATTGAATTCTCTGGCACATTACACTACAGCATGTGGGTGTCTCTACTCTTTTGCTGCAGTTCTCAGAATTTCCTCCACTTTTTCTTTGATGGGAAGCTCAAAGAGTAAAAACAGTTGGGAAATGAGGCACGTTTTTAAAAAAAAAATTCAAACAAATGACTTCAAAGAGTCTGTCACAGAAAACTTCTGCCGTGACTGTCTGCGATGGTGACGAACACAACCTCCCCCCACCCCTGACACTTGTGGTTTTGCTCTAACTCATAAACTGAGATGTGATACTGTGACATTTCTGAGAAAGACAATTCAGTTACATGAAAACAGGTTGACTGCATGGACTCCCCTGCATTGAGAAATGATCAGAACTCTAGACTTTCCACTCCAGCTCATGGAGTCTTTTAAACACTGGAGATCACTACATGGATACGTTATGTTTATGCTCCTCGCAGCAATCAGCAAAGGTAAACTGCATGAAAAGCTCTTTCATTTTTATAGGTTTGTTACAGGTTTACAGACTTTTAAAAAATCTTAACTATAACACCATCACAATGAAGCCATCATGTGTGTGAAAGTGACAAATGAATTTCAATAAACTACCAGCCACAGAACATTGGTTAGCTTATCAGCATTGTGTGGTTTTTCTTCAGCAGGTTACATCCGGTCTGTTGTGTCTCAGCGAAGCTCCAACAAACTGAGTTAAGCTTATAATTAATCTGCTGTGAAACCACTCATTTTAGGACATTCGTTCAGAGTTTAGATTAAATTCAGCTTTTTTTGAAAGGACAAGAAAAACAAATGATGTAGACGGTATCACAAAGAGCTGCAAGCAGCTCTAATAATAAGATAAATTATGAGAAGAATGTAAAAGTTGATTATTCATTTTAAACAAATGTATACAAAAGAATGCCGGAGACTATAATAAAAGTTTTTTTATATAGCTCTATCTTGAGCTGAACAAAAGGAAAATGTCTCAGTCAATACTATGATCCTTTTGCTGAAATCTGTAGAAAAACAATTTGAATGAAATGCATTTTTCTCCTAAGGGTCAGCCTGTGATGCTCCTTCCAGTCCTCAGTGCTTCAGACGAAATGAGGAAGAGTCTGTTTATGTTTGTGAATGGAGCTTCAACTCAAATGAGAGCGATGTGACATTCAGCCTCAATTTTAAGACCTGCAATATTACACTCAGGTACCTGCATCAATATTTACATTTACATTTGTGAAACTCCATCAAACAGCATGAAAAACATAAACTTGTATCAGTTCTCCAAGATCTATAGAGGTGGATGACGGGTCAGGACTTCCTCTGGCTGAACGAAAGCGAAGCCGATGTATTGTTTCTCATCTTGATAGAAACACAACTCGTTAACTTTAAACGTTAGGTCAGGTTATCAAAGAGAATCCAACAATAAAGAATCAGAACTCTGTCTTTAAGTCTTCTTACTCATGGCTGTTTTCAACAGGAATCAGGAACATGTGACATAATTTAGGGATATTGTTTATCATTAGAAGAGAGTTCTTAATCCATTTTTATTACATGTTTGACAGAATTTTATGATTTTGGCATTTACGTAGTAAAACCAATTTGTATGTTTAGTCTTCATGAATAGTTGCAAGGGGAAAAGTAAACCAGACAAAGTGCCAAGTAAATATCTTTACTCTGAAACAGTGTGGCTCATAAAATGTGTTATAATATTTGTTCATGAGCAAAATTATAAAGGTTGAAATGACCACTGTTCTGCCACTTTCACTACATTTGTTTTTCTCTGCAGGGCCATTCTTGGTACTGAGACAAAATTTGGGAACATTAAGGCGAACCACATCGAGATCATCGATGAAGAGCTGATAGTCGGTTCTGATGTTGACATGTGGGTGGAAGCTCATGCTGGAAATGCAACGTGCACATCACCCAGGAGGTCTGGTATACTAATGCACTCAGGTACTGAATGCTGCAATATGAATGATATTCAAGATGGATTTTTGTTTGTTTCTATTGTTCATCCTTCAGTACAATTAATTACTGATCCTCAAATTCTTTTTCTCACCAGTTAAATATGATGCACCACATAATATCTCCGTGTCCTGGTTAGGAAACAACCTGAGTTTGAGTTGGCCAGCTGCAGAAGACTATCCAGCTTTAGCAGAGGTCTGGTTTCAAGTATATGAACATGAGTCATGGGAAAAAGTGAGAATCATTACAGTTTGATCATTTGACCCTTCATACAAACATTTTTAAATGAAATGATAACTAACTTGAATATGCATTGTTCTTACAGAGATTAATAAATACTAGCATTGAGGCTTCACTGTGTGAGTACGCTATTATGTTCTTGAATTATAGTTATTCACTTAATGGAAATGTATTAATTTTATATTTCAGTGGATCTTTTAAGCTATACTGCTGCATCCATGAATAACATTTAGATAAACCACTGTAAAATTTTAGAGATTAAAGTTGTATTAAGATGATTTGGCTATGCTTAGACTAACCCAGGGGTCTGCAACCTGCAGCGCTGGAGCCACCTGTGGCTCTTCAACCCCTTCAGAATGGCTTCATGTAACTTTGACCGAAAACAGCACGAACCTCTGTAAGACTGGCAATATAATTAACAGTTTTCCATTCAGATTTTTGCAAAAGAGATTGGAATTTCTACACCAGAACGAAAATAACAATACAAATAGGTTGCTTACCAGCATTTCAGGGTAAGAAGCTCGGACATCCGGGAGAGACTCGGAGTAGAGTCGCTGCTCCTCCATATCGAAAGGAGCCAGTTGAGGTGGTTCGGGCATCTGGTAAGGATGCCTCCTGGACGCCTCCCTCGGGAGGTGTTCTGGGCATGTCCTGCCGGCAGGAGGCCCCCAGGTCGACCCAGGACAAGCTGGAGGAAATACATCTTCAGTTTGGCCTGGGAACGCCTGGGCGTCCCAGCTGAGGAGCTGGTGGACTTGGCCGGGGAGAAGGTGGCCTGGGCTGCCCGACTTGGAATGCTGCCCCCGCGACCCGGACCCAGATAAGCGGAAGAAGGCGAGGCGAGACCAGCATTTCAGTAGCAGTTAGAGCTAAAAACGGTTCAAGTTTTCTATAAAAACATGTTTAATATGCAACAGCTATAATGTTGAGTTTTGTTAGCCTAATTCCTATTTTGTTTCAGCAACTTTCCTGACATACAGAGCAGTTTCACCCCAAATCCACCAGAAATAAACATTGTTTACACATTTAAGCCAAACAGATGTAAATGTGAATATTAGATGTGTGAAATTATAGAAATGTATTACATACATACTTCCTGTAGAGACTGTTGCACTGAGGAGAAGACAGGAGGCAGAACTGGAGGTAGCAGAGATGAAAATGTGGAGATTCTCCTTAGGAGGACAGAGATGGATAGGATCAGGAATGAGCCCATCAGAGGGACAGCACATGTTAGATGTTTAGATCAGATCAGAGAGGCCAGGCTGAGATGGTTTGGACATGTAGAGGAGGGATAGTGAATATAAAAAGGTAGAAGGATGCTTAGGTGGGAACTACCAGAGGAAGATCAAAGAGGAGATTTAAGGATGCAGTGAAAGAGGACACGAAGCTGATTGGAGGGATAGAGGATGGAGAGGACAGGGTTAGATGGAGCCATGATTTGTTTTGGAGACCTCTGAAGGGAAATAAACTGGCAGTGTGTTATGGTGTTTCTATAGTTCTTTTCATCTGTATTGATATTTTTTCTCACTGAAAGGTTTATTTGCTCCCTCTTGGTGGCACTACTTACAGAGTGAACATTAAGACATAAACACAGCATGACTATACTTTTCCTGACTGGATGTTAAGTTCTAAAGAAAACCGACTGCTCTTCTCAAACAGTAAAAGCAAAAGCATCAATCATGTCTTGCAATTTTCTCTTATACATCATATAAATCATAGTAATTAATTATTCTAGAAAACTATGAAAGTGTTCAGTATAGATGTCTTTAATACATTTAATAACATCATTATCAGCTGAAAAAGTATTAATTAATGTTTTTTTTATACATCTGAACAGATAAGGTAATCATTGTAAACCTTCTGAAGAGTTCAGCTTACCGGGTTCAGATCAGACACCTGGCTACTAAATGCAAAGCCCCACTGTGGAGCAACTGGTCACCAGTTCTTACAGTTCCTGCAGGTAAATCTATAATTAAGTTTTTCAAAGATTTATTTGTGATTAATAATATGATTTCAGATCATTAAAGAAGATTAAATTATATTAAAACAGCTGTAGGTCCAATTTAAATAGTATTTTTGGATGTGGATTTTTCTGAACAACCTAAACAATATTAATTTTATAAACAGACAATTTTATTTTCTTAAACCACTGATTAACATCACTATCCTGTTACATAGTTGAGAGTAAAATTTCTCTAAATGAATAAAAATGTCTAATGAAGGTGAACTGTGAGAAGATGAAGATTTCTATAAACAGAATAAAAATCATTGTACGCATTCTCTGCAGAACTTGAACGTGAACTTAAAGTCACCAACACAATGAGACTTTTAAACGGCACAAGACAGGTGACACTAACATGGGAGGTAAGTGAGCAAAGACTAGAACACTCATGCACCTTAACCTTTACAGGTGACCTTCACGTGACCTTCTTTAACCTTCTGAATGCACATGTCCATCTGTTCAGTGTTTCAGTACTTTTTACCGCAGTTTGATGTTCTCTAAGAAGGAGTTTAATGGCAAAATTCACAACAGGTGTTTGATCCACGAATCAACCAATAAATTTACTGATTTAATTAGAATGGGTGTTTAAACAGTCCCATCATCACGCTTTTCACATTTTGACATCATGAGACCAAGACGACACCTAAAACTGATCACCTCGCCATGGTGAGGCTTCAAATGGATGTTCTCAGATGGAAGTGTCCACTGAGCCTCATCAGCAGGTTGCAACAGAGATACAGAGAGACTGAAAGGGAGCATTTACGCTGGACAACAGACCAGTGGGCCTCAGAGCGGTTAACCGATGAAAGTCAATTCAGGCCTAGCAGAAATGATTGCTGCCAACAATGTTGGAGATTTCAAGGAGAGCACTGTCATGCATCAGCCACTGTTGTGGTGGTGGGTGTAGGTTTGTCTACTCAATACAGAACTGTCCTACATTTTTGATTGGCTCTGTGACATAAGCAAACCTGAATATGACATCATTAACCCTGTCATTGTTCATATGCATGAACAACACACGCCTCATTTCATCTTCAGGGATGACAATACTCCAGCTCCTCTAGGTTGCATTATTAGGGAACGGCTGCTGGAGACTAGGGAACCTCAAATTGAGTGGCCTGCACTTTCTCCAGACCTGAATCATAGAAGACCTATGGGATCAGCTGGGTCACCACATAGAGGCTCGTAACTCTGTACCACAAAACATCAATGACCTGAGGGCCATCCTTCAAGAAGAGTGGGGTGAAATGCCTCAGCAGACAATAACTGACTTGTGAACAGCATGAGACGTTGTTGTCAAACTGTAACTGATGCTAAAGGTCCCATGACAAGTTACTGAGTGAGACATTGACCTATTTGTTGGGTTTTACCTACCACTGTTGTTGGCTTGTTAAAATACATTTTTTGAAATCAGGAAAACACATGCAAGCTTCTACTTAAATGCTATTCTTTCATACTACATCATCAGCGTATGAACTTTTTACATTTTCCAAAAACCTCAACAGTAAGCCAAATACCCCTAACTTTTTAAGAGTACTGTATCTTATCACCTACAAATGTTGTCACTTTCTATTTAGAAGCAAACTGATTCAAATAAAAACAAAAGAAGCTGGCCTGGATCATCAAGCTGTAGAAAAGTTAAAGTTTATTTATCTGGCAGACGCTTTTATCCAAAGCGATGTACAATTATTAACCTATCAGGCATATTGTGATCTGTGGGGGAAACCGGAGAACCTGGAGGAAACCCATGCATGCATGGGGAAAACCCACAGCTGGGATTCAAACCTGCAACTTCTTGCTGCGAGCCAACAGAGCTAACCACTGCAGCCCACTGCATGGTGATGCATACCATAGTAGAAAAGCTGTCTTGTGCAACAAATCATTCTCTACAACAGCCAAACATTTTGAGCATGACACACACATTAATCACCACAAACAAACTGAAAAACACTGTGGCAGAAAACATTTGGCCATGAATATACAACACACTGAATTTGGTTTAATGACATGCTGAAGTGTCAAATTGAGTTTCAAAGCAACATAATGAGATGTGTAAATAAAATGAAGGGAGCTGGTGATATTTTTCTGGAAATCTCTTTTTTTATTGAGCTCATGCATAAAGGAATGTTTTGGTTATTTTTCTGATTGTGCATACATTTATAAATCTAACTTTCTTTTATGCTCCTTAGCCAATGCCACATGCAGCAACACTCGGAGGTGTAATGTACAGTGTGACAGACACACAGTCCTCTCATGGATGTCCTTGTAAGAAGAAGAAGAAGAAGAAAAGCCATAACATCAGAAGTAATCCTTACACCCTGTATGTGTCGTACTCAGCTGCCAACATCACTGTTATTGCCAGAAATGCAGCAGGGAACTCGTCTCAAGCAATCATACAAATACCAGCTGCTTCTGCAGGTGAATTAAAAAGTAGGTCAAGTGTACACATGTGTGTTTTTGTGTGTCACATCATGTTTATTTCCTTACCTAAACCACAAAGTTTTTTTTCCTGTCTGCCAGTTTGTGACAAAACATTACTGGAGGACAAATTAAAGAAGAGAACGTGCCTTGAGCTGTACGAGCTTCAAGATGCCGATTTTAAACCAGAAAGTGTGTTGATATTAACAAGAAAACAAAAGAAAGAAGTGAAAGACAGTAAGTATTATTCTCTTTAACCTCATTTTTAAAGTTTATCCAACTTTTTGATAGTTTGAGGCCATGCAACATTTTGAACTTTTGACTTTATCGAGTTAAAGGTACAGTTAAAATGTTACACTGAGGGACAAGACATGTTTTTGTAGTAGGATACATGTTAATAAGGGGATCGAATCAGATCAAACAGATCAAACAAATTCTTAATATATTCATAAAATTATGAATATCAATTTTGTTTGGCTTTAAGATGCGAATGGACCTGAAGACAGGTTCTGTTACTGTAATAAGATTAAATCAGGATTCATTTATCAACTACTATGGCTAATTAATTAATTAATTATGAATAATTAACAATCTGACGCCAGTTTAATTGATAGCCAAGTGCATATGGTTGCATGTGACACGTATGCACTTATGAACAGTTCTTGAGGTCAGCCTGACCGGAGTCTGAGTTCTGTTTTGAAGGAGACTTGAAAAGAAAGGCAATGTTATCTCCTTTCAATGATGTTGGCTGCTGAGAGCAAAACATTGTAGAGGAGAGGAGGTTAAAAACGCCGATTGCAACTCCTGGCAAATCAGAACATCAGTAAGTTTCCAGTGGATAGTGAAAGCAGAACAGTTTGACGTTTGCTCTTTTGGGGCCTTTCTGTTTTTGTTACAGACATGAAGAACTTCACACGCTACCTGTACTTTGAACACAGATGTCATGGTGGCAAACCACAGACAGTTAAAATGTGCCACTTTTATCATAAGGAAGGGGGTAAGTGGCTTCAGCAAGACATCTTAACATGCACTTTAGCCAGGACTGCATACATTTACAGAGGTTAATAAAACAATATAGAAATTAGTATCCAGAATTCATTAAATGCTATGATTACTTCAGACAAGGTGATTGACGCTGCACTGCAGCATCCTAAATCAAAAACATTGAGATTCTTGCTCTCATTTGGCCACACGACCTCAAACAAATGCAGGTATAAGCAGCTGTTACAAACACATTCTGCCATTTTGAATTCCACTTTTCTATTCTGATTTTCCAGTGCCAAACAAAGAGCCACAGGACTTTACAGCTCATGCTGAAACACACTCTGCTTCCCTGTCCTGGAAAGAAATTTCATATGAGCACCACCGAGGTTTCCTCACACACTACAGCCTGTGCATCATGAAAGTCGGGCCTCAGAATGAGCCGAAGGGTATGGATACTCTGTTTTTACTCTCCCACATCTTTAGATTTGCAAGTATGTTTAAAAAAAAAAGATTTTGAAATAAACAAACAGCTGTATCTATGTGTCTGCATCTTTTTTGATCAGAGTGCTTCAACATCTCAGCATCAGTGACTGAATATGACCTGGAAAATCTGACACCAGGAGCTGAATACAACATCACCTTGGCTGGAGTGACACGGGCAGGAGAAGGGCCTGTAGCTACACTAAACATTACCACAGAGGAGAAGCCTTTTAATGGTATCAGACTTATGGAGTCTGTTCTTCTGTTCTAGTGTTTTTTGGGTTTTGTTTTTATTAATCTGTATGTTTTGTCTATTTTTTCCTCTTTATCCCTTAAATCAGTGTGGCTGAGTATTGGGTTGCTATTTGTTTTCTTCATATTCTCAGTAGTTTGCACGGATATCTTAAAAAGGTAGGAGAAACATTATCTTGTCAAATCTATTTATTATCACTTTCAATTTAAATTCTCACAAGACTCATTTAAATGTTATTGCATTCATATAATGTCCTTCGTCTTTCAGTACACTGTAAAGTCTGTCATGTCTTTTCTAAGATATGAACATTTTTTGGAGAACGTTTCCCCTCAAAACCTGCAAATAACAGAATTATGACCTTTGCTTGTAATTTTTCTTTATTTTTTTCTGAGATGTATTTTTTTCCAATCTTTACCGCATTTGCATGCACCTTGCAGTAAACGCTCAGGCTGCACATGGTGCATTTTTCTGAACATCTTTTTTTTCTTCTTCTAATATTTAGAATAAAAAATAAGGTCTTCCCTCCTGTACCTGTACCTGTGATAACAGAATTCATCAACCGTCACCCAGAAAATGAGGTGAGAGACTACATTTAGCTTAAAACATTTTGGAACTTATTCATTTGCATTTAAAAGTCCTATGCATGGACACTTAGTTTTACACCCGTTGGGGAAAATGTTTTAGCACAAATTGGTGACTGTCCTTTTTTACTTAAGAATCTATAAGACCACCTGAGAAATGAATGAGGATTTTGTTTCTCACTTGTACTGTTTTAGTTAATTAAAACTATCATTTGCTTTTTCTTTTTCTTTTTTTTAACATATATCAATCAATGAGAAATGTAAATTGGAGGAAAGTCCCTGACAAATTAATAGAAAGGTGATGTGAAAGAACTACAAATATTGAATTTGACCATAAGCATATGAATTGAGGACATAATAAATGACAGTAAACTATATTGTAGATCAGTATGGTTAGTTTCATGTTTATTATTAATAAGAATGAGCTGATTTGGTGATATGATTGCCAAAAGTGTTTTTAACTATGCAAAAACAGTTACTTATAATACATTTTGAACATTCTGTTTATTTATGTGTAATTTTCCTATTTAGATGTTTCTCAGCCAGTGATTATTTTACCATTAACAGCTTCTATGACCCATTACTTTTATATATGATTATTTCCCTCACATTAAAAATAAGCTAAATGGACTAAACAATTAGTATTTGTTATACAAAGTGAAAATAGGCTAAATTAATAGTTTTATCATCACTTTTTCTCTCAGTAAAGATGACTCTGTGACAATTGAGGCAAATTTCACAGATCTACATGCCTTGTAGAAGGCTTATAAAAGTGTTTTGCTGGAATCATGTTTGTTTTTTATTTATGTAAAAAGCAGTAATTGGTTGTTGACTGTTTTCTCAGAACTTTGCGGTTCATTCTCTCAGAACCCTGATTGTGTTTTCTGCTCACAGCAGGAGATGTGGGACAGAGAAGAGGAAGTGCATGAGCTTACGCTGCACCAGCTTCCTCCAGAGCAGACATCTGTTTCAGAAGAAACCTCTTTCCTCTGCATCCTCAGAGGGGAATGGGAGGATGGGGCTGATGAGGATCTAAACAAGGAGAGAAGTGACTCAGCAGGATCCGATGACGAGTGTTCAAGTCTCGACTCAGCAGATCAAACCTTGAGGAAGTCAGAGAAGACAGAACAGGTGGACGTTGAACTGGCCATGCTGATATACAGGAATGGTTTAGTGTTTGATGTGAAGTCAGAATCTTCTTAAATCAGTTTGACTGTTTAAACTGCCTCACAGGACAAAACTGTGCAAAAAAAAAAAATTTCAAAAAATGTTTTTGTGGAAGCAAAAAATTTGATGAAAAGTTTTTTTGTCTTGTCATTTTTCTTTAACATCTGTATACTGTTCAGTTGTGATTATTTAATGTTATGAGCGTGTGGCCAGTACTGTATATGAAAACAAAAGGTTTTTTAATCTACTGCTTTATTTTTGCACAATATTAATAAATATCTGTTATTATTTTTTTGTAAATATTGAGTGTAAGTAAGAAGAAGATACAATCTTTGATGTTTTTTGTTTGTTTGTTTTCCCTTTTACATTTTGTCAGCTAAAAATCTGAAACACAATTTGGAGTTCAGGCCAAATTAAAAAGTTTGCTTTTAATGCAGTCAGGTAAAGATCGTGATAAACAAAAGTGAAGTCTGTGTCTTTGTCGGTCAGTTTAAAATGACATGCAAAAGCAAAAACAAAAGTAAATGCAGTGGTGGAGAAATTCAAACACAAGCCTGGTAAGAACTGCACAGCAGGAAGTGGTCGCAAAAATTTGACCTTAAAAAAAAGTAGCTCTCACAAGGTGAAAAACCAGATTACTCATTACCAAAGGCACTTTGCAGGCTTTTGATCTGTCATGTTCAGAGTACAATGTGCCCTGTTTATTTGTAAGAAGTGCTGACGGATTAACTGAAATTTCCACCACAATGTAATTTATTTTTACAGGAAAGTAGAAAAACGTTCTGCTGGTTCTCCTTTTTTTCAGTCTGGTACTGGAGAATGGAATTATTGAGGGGGTTCTTTGTTGTGATTTACAGACAAATCAGTGTTTATCTCTCACCACATCAAGATAAAAACTTTTTGGTCTTGACCACAAACAATCTTTTGCATCTGATAACTATGTGTGGTTTAATATTGTTCACTGTTTTGTCTGCAAGTACACTAAGGGTTAATATGGCTTCATTCACATAAGTTTTAAAAAGCATCTAATGCAATTAAACCTAAAGACATTCTCATGTTCCTATTGTAGTTTCTGAGTGTTTTTTTCTGCATCAAATTCAGCATTTTTTTTTTCTAAAAAAACTTACATCTCTGTCGCAGCAAACAGCCCCTGAACTGTTTTATAGGAAATATAGCTTAATTTCTCTGAGCTACCTCCATAGTTTTGATGAGTTGTTTTGTTATTGAATGCAAGCTATTCAAAACTTGATAAAGTTATATATTGCCCAGTTGCACTTAGATTACACTTATAAAGTCAAATGTGCAATGAGAGATTAATGAGCACAAAAGTTCTGACAGGTGCCATGTGTTAAAATGCAACGATATTTACAGGTTTTCTGCAGAGAAATTGATTGCGAAGATGAGCAGGCTTATGGATCATAAAATGACGTGACTCTGACGTCCCCTAGTGGTCAGACTGCGATAGTGCAGCAGGTGGTCGGACGGAGAGGTCATCATTCCCGTGTTCACCGTAGGACCTCAGACAGGCAGCCGTCCATTCTCTGTCTGTACCGAAGTAACAGGCTCATTTGATACTTTAAAAAACACGATGTACCGTCCAGTCATGCCGATGATTCCCTGCTAACATTCCTGAAAATGCCCTATGTGTGTTGGTCGGTGCTAGAAGATGGCGGAGTCGGATGGTGGCGATTTTGTTCCGCAACATTTGCAGAGCAGGTGAGTGAGCCAGGTTGAGGATGACGTATGGTGTCCTAGTGTCTCCGCCTGGGTAGTCCTCCAAAGTAACCTGAGGGGGCCAAGGCGTCTCGCGGCGCCGGATCTTTCATTCAGGAAACACCGAGGCGGTGTTCGGGCCTCCAGGCATCGAGTCTGCGTCAGCTTTGTAGAAGAGGAGGGTTCTCATACATGTCATTGTTGAAAGATAGTTAAATCAAGATTGTATTGGTCCCTTGTTAAAAATTAGACAATGCGTGTTTGTGTAGTACTCATCCGTTTTCTTTATGCAAAGTGACGTTATTCGGTCTGAATGTCTGGTCACATCCCATGAAACTTGTATGAGTCAAAGTTGATTTCATTTTAATTTATCTAAAGACGACAAGGCAAATTTCACTGTTTATTATCACAAGTTAAAATACATTTGTATATATTATTGTATTCGTTCTTTAATGGGAAAATTAAAGTTATTTTTGGGAGAAATTATTAATAAAATGTTCACAGGAACAAAAATCTGAAGGTTTCATAAAACGTTATTTAAAAAAAAAAATAAGTGAGCCAGTAACAAATGTGTCAACTTGCAGAAACTTCCAATCTGAAAAAAATCTAAACCTTAAAACTCTACTTTTATTTTGATTGGCTCACATTAATATTTATGTTAAGGCATTTTGCATAGGTTTTTATTTAGTTGACCTATTTGTTGGGTCATTTTAGACATATTTACAATAGGTACTTCTTTGTTTCACTTTTTAAGTCCAGTTTTATTTACCAACTTGTTACAAGTTTATCTTTAGTAATTATTTTCTTACTAAAAACAAAAGTTGTTCAATTTGAACAAATATTTTCCTTTTCAGATTTTTTTTCTCCAGCTGGTAAATGTATATCACTTTTCTATGTGCAGCAGCTAAGTGGTTTAAAAAGACAAATAGCTTTCTCTTTGCAGTGTGTGTAGACATATTCCCACTAATGCAAAGGCACTGCACACTAAATGCATTTCTCTCTGGCAGAGTAATAAATTACATTAAGTTTCCATTTGCTAGTCACCAGATACTACACATCAGCAGATAAAGGCTTTTACATGGAACTGAAATCAAAATTATGTAGAAATGAAAATTAGAAGAGTGTTATTTGGGGGGAAAAAACTGTTATGTCTTAAATCATTGATTATTACGAGGCATCTTTCTCTTTCCAGTATGGCTAACAAGAATAGCACCCTGCGCTGTACTTTCTCCGCCTCAAGCCACAGTGCCACACTCCTCCAGGGCTTGTCGGTTTTGCGAGCTCAGGGTCAGCTGCTTGATGTGGTGCTGGCTGTGAATGAGGAGCACTTCCAGGTCCATAAAGCAGTGCTGGCTGCCTGTAGTGATTATTTCAGGTTAGTCTTTAAGTTGTCTTTTTTTTTTAATTTTGAACTGGAAGCACTTACAGTTGAAAATAGAAATTTGCACATACCAAAAAAAGAGACAAGTACTTTTTTTTCCCTCACATTTTGAAGTTAAATCTGACCAAACTTCTCTTGTTTTTGGTCAGTTAGAATTACCAAAATTATTTCTATTTGCTCAATGCCACAATAATGAGAGAAAGAATGTCAGGAATTTATTTATTGTCTTCAAACTTTAGCTGATGCTCTTTTTCCAAAATAATTGAATAAAATTACTAATACATTATCAAAGTAGTAAAGGTTTTCAGCAGGTCGTAAGACATTTTGAGGGAACATTGGTGGATAACAAAGAGAAGCAATACTTAACTGATTATATATAAGACCTACAAATTATGACTTGTATAAAGATGTTTTCCAAAAATGGAGACGGGGAAGACTTTAAAATGGTAAATTATTAAACACAAATTTCACAAAAGATGACATAAAAATGCATCTTAGTAGCACTTGCTTTGTTTGGCACAGGCATGCTGGTGATGCTGCATCTTAAATGACAGGTGTACTACTGTTAATCATAAAAATGTTATACAGAATTTATGCAGTAATTGAGTATGCACTTGATAGAGTTGCAAAATAACATGTTTCCTTCTTGCAAAATCTTGTTTCAGAGCTATGTTTACAGGAGGCATGAAGGAGTCAAAACAAGATACCATTGAGCTGAAGGGTTTGTCTGCCCGAGGGCTGAAACATATCATTGATTTTGCCTACAGTGCAGAAGTCACTTTAGATCTGGACTGTATTCAAGACGTCCTCGGTGCTGCTGTGTTTCTTCAGATGGTTCCTGTTGTGGAGCTCTGTGAGGAGTTCCTTAAGTCGGCAATGAGTGTCGAAACCTGCCTGCACATTGGGCAGATGGCCACTACATTCAGCTTGTCTTCCCTCAAAGAGTCAGTCGATGCCTTCACCTTCCGTCACTTCCTACAGATTGCTGAGGAGGAGGACTTCCTGCACATTCCCATGGAGCGCCTCATCTTCTTTCTTCAAAGCAACAAATTGAAAAACTGTAATGAGATTGACCTCTTCCACGCAGCTGTCAGGTGGCTCCAATATGATGAGTCCCGTCGAGCACAAGCCAGCAGCGTCCTCTGTCATGTGCGCTTTCCACTAATGCGTTCGTCAGAGTTGGTGGATAGTGTTCAGACGGTGGACATCATGGTGGAGGATGTCCTGTGCCGTCAGTATCTCCTTGAGGCCTTCAGTTACCAAATCCTTCCCTTCCGACAGCATGAAATGCAGTCTTCCAGGACACTTATTCGCTCTGACGTGATTTCACTCATCACCTTTGGTGGGACACCATACACTGACAACGATCGCACCGTTAGCACCAAGGTGTTCCATCTCCCTGATGCTGCATCCCGCCAGTTCAAAGAGCTGACCGAAATGGAGACAGGGTGCAGCCATGCTTGTGTTGCAGTACTCGATAATTTTGTGTACATTGTTGGTGGACAGCACTTGCAGTACCGCAGTGGGGAGGGGGCGGTAGATGCCTGTTTCCGCTATGACCCACATCTAAACCAGTGGCTGCGCATCCAGTCCATGCAGGAGGCTCGCATCCAGTTTCAGCTTAATGTACTGCAAGGACAACTTTATGCCACTGGGGGACGCAATCGATCTGGCAGTCTGTCATCGGTGGAGTGTTACTGTCCAAAAAAGAACGAGTGGTCATACGTGGAACATTTAAAACGCAGAATCTGGGGACATGCCGGGACTTCCTGTGGAGAAAAGCTGTATGTCTCAGGAGGTTACGGGGTCTCATTAGAAGACAAGAAAACGCTTCACTGCTACGACCCGGGATCAGACCAGTGGGAATTCAAATCTCCCATGAATGAACCCAGAGTGCTGCATGCCATGATCAGCACCCAACAACGTGTCTATGCCTTGGGTGGTCGCATGGACCATGTGGATCGTTGTTTTGATGTGATGGCAGTTGAGTATTACATTCCAGAAAATGACCAGTGGACCACAGTCAGTCCTATGAGGGCAGGGCAGTCTGAGGCCGGCTGCTGCTTACTGGACACAAGAATCTACATCATAGGAGGTTATAACTGGCACCTGAATAACGTCACAAGCATTGTTCAGGTGTACAACACGGAGACAGATGAGTGGGAAAGAGATTTGCACTTTCCAGAGTCGTTTGCAGGCATTGCTTGTACGCCTATTATACTTCCACAAAACACCACACAACGTTAAGCATCTGACCTTCAACTGTGAAGATTTATTATTCCGTGTGCTCTTTCTGCCGACCATTGAATCACCTGAGAGTGTATGCATGTTTGTGTTTGTCTGAAGGAAGGCATTACTTTGTTTTGCTAAACGTGTTATATTTGTGTGTTTTTCGGAGTACTTTATGGCTTGAACGTGTAATTAATCATTTTTTATGATCATTGCTAAATTGCCCATTGGAAAATGTAATGTGGGTAATTTAACCAGAAATTAACAGGCATGGCATTGCCTAATTTATAGCACTTTCAATTTACAAAAATGGGTTGTAAAGGCATATTTACCAAGGGCTTTAAGTTACAGATAGCACATTTTTATATGATCCTTCCATTTAATCTTATTGGTGATCACTTACAGACTCTGCATTTAAAATATCGGATGTCTTGATTGTACAGCCTTGTTTTCTTTTTTCCTGTAATTTGTATTCAAGGCAACTATAAATCTACTGTGGTTGTTTGTTCAGATTTACTAGTCAACCAGGTACATATCCATGTAATGATTGCACAAAATCGAGTATTGGATGTGTTACAGTTTTGAATTAGTTATTCCACATTCTGGTGTAAATTTTTTACAACTTAAATCTGTTAATGTCTCTGTTTTTTCTGGGGTGAAAACTGATCCTGGTTATTTTCTAATTATTTTCTCAGTCAGCATAACAAACCAGTGCAGACCTCTTACGGCAGCTACATAAATAATTGATGACGTGTGTGTCTATTGAAGTGTTTTATTTTTTAATGTGAAGCCAGCTTTATTTTGTGCTGTAAAATATATTGATATGTATCATTCCGTTGCATAACTTTAAACAAAAATCAGATGTGCACTTTAATGTCCACAAATCCTGAGCTTACCTTGTTATTAACAAGTTATTTGTCAGCGCTGATTTTCACTTTTTTCCAGTTGTTGCACATTTCAGTGTACCAGTATTTTTCATTTACATATTTCACATTAATATTCAGTCAGTATACTGGTGTTTATCTGAAGCACAAATCTTGTTTTTTCTCATTGTTCATTACCACCAACATTATGATGAGAAGTTTCCACTTTCAATCTGTCTCCCATCTGTCTGCCTCGGTGTCCTGTTCTACTTGTACCAGTGAAAGCACATTATAATGTTTAAGTGCAATACAACACAATATGATGTAGTTAATGCGGAATGTATACTTTTGTGTAGCTTTATTCTTAATTAAAGGTGTATTATGTTTTTAAAAAATACTCAGATTTTATGTCTTTGTTTTGATGGTATACCACAAGTTTGAAACACTGGCTTTTATTCAAAGTTGACTATTAGTATGTTATTTCATCCTTCATGAAGGTAAAATATTTTCAGTTCTAGCTACTTCTAAACTCATTTACCTGTAGCATTCAAGTACATGTAATTCACATTATTTCACATTTCCCTATTGGTTAGTAAATGGGTGTAATATTTTAATAATTTAAAAGTTTGGAGCATGTTTGGGATGAAGTGAGGTTGCAGTTAATTCATATGATTGAAATTTTCTTGCAACTAAAACAGTTGTTTAGTTTCCTAAACATATTTTCTGCTTGACATGACATGCACTTTATTTAATGCAAAGACTATATTAAATGCTACTTCTAGTTTATTATATATAACTTGAAAAGGCTTTTAAAATAAAATAAAGGTGTTTAAGTGATGCATTCATTTTAAGTTTGGTATTTCAAGGCATATTTTCATGCTATAAATTATGACTGACAATTGATCATTGTCACAAATTTTGCAACAGTATAAATTTTGTAGTTGCTGTTTAAAAAGATAACATATAAAGTCATTCAATCAATAGTAATGTTAAAACAACATCAGCACATTTTAGTTTTAAAAAAAGAAGTTTTTTTCAAAGTCAGTTTGCACCTGGTCACTTTTTTCCCCTGCTGTTGATTTTATTGAAGTTGATGTGAATAACTGTTTATTTGTTTATGTTACTATTTTTAACGAGCATCTAGGGCACACAATTCCCCCTGTGGTGATTCTTATTTTATCTGAAACTCACCCTGCCTCGCATAGGCAACAGTTAGCGGCAACATCAATAGGTACGTCGACGGAGCGTGATGACGACAGCAGCTGGCCCTGGCGCTGTGCGTAGCGTAACATTCCATTGAGAAGAAGAGGGAAAGATGGCGTCCTCTAATAATCCCCGCAAATTTAGCGAAAAAATCGCTTTGCATAATCAAAAACAGGCGGAAGAGACGGCTGCTTTTGAAGAAGTGATGAAAGACTTGAACATCACCCGAGCGGCAAGGGTAAGCCCGCTAATAGCCTGGCTGTTTACAGTATGTTGCATTGCTGTGTGGCAGTAAACCAACACTGCGGAGATACATTCTACGATGGATGGATGGATGAATGAGTAAAGTTCACATTGACGTTCTCATCTGCAACCGTGCAGCATCACAAAAATATGTTCCCATGTCTTTAAGTGCATGCTAGCGTTTATTATTTATTTTTCTGATACAACATGGGATTGAAGTGTATCGTTAATTAGCTTGGCTAGCTCGCTGTTAATAATATGCACCTGTTCTCTGTCTGTCTAGCCTGACCAACCACTGCTCAGTGCTCACATTATATTTGTTTACGGACGTACAAATCAATGCATAATGACATATTAGAATAGTCGCTAGAATTAAACTGACAGGAATCCCTGGCAGGGCTAAGGCAGCCTTAGCCAATCAAGTGTTAACCAGCCTCAGCTGTGGATTCCCCCCCGCCCCCGATGTTGTGTCCAAAAAAAAAAAAAAAAAACCCACCCCCGTCATTTCAAGGCATTTATTTAATAATTACATTTAAAATACAAAACATAAACATGTTTTTCACTATCCTTGTTAATTTAATTATATACATGTATTTCCTTTACAACCATGTCGGTAAAAAGGGTGCTTTTTATGTCAGGCTAGCTTGTGAGAATATTAAATCTCTTAATGTCTCTGCATTAAGTGTTTTCGCTAGCTCAGCTAAGAGACTGAATTTGGTTAGTATTTTGAATTTTGTGTCTGTACCTTTTTCCTGGTCAAAATGCATAAACTGGCAGCCTTTTTTACCCCCCCAAAATGGGTTCCTTTTCATGACAGGAAAGCTTTTTTCTGCACATCTGTCCACCGTTTTCTCAGTGGCATGTTAGCTGCAAGATCATAAAAACAATATGACCTAAACAAATAACTTGTTTGTTGATGTAGATCCATCATAATGCTATTTCCACATGTGATAATGTTAATTAACATGTGTTTTCGTTTTCATTAAACTAACATCTTTTTAGATAGGAATAAATTAACGATTCAACCTTGATTAATAATGGTGATGATGATTTTTTTAAAATGCTATAAAGCTTGAATGGCATTGAAGGGAAACAAATATACATTTGTAATGTGCTTTTCTTTTCTTTTTTTTTTAATATTGTGATGCAAAAAATACAGAACTTTATTCTGATGAGTTCAACACCTCAAAGGGGCAATCATTCTGTGATTCAAGTTATTTTTAAGAGGAGTGCATCTCCATAGCTTTATTTAGATGAGAAATCATCCTTAACAAAATTAACATTTGAAGCATGTAAACCAGCCAGACCATCATTATACCTCTTTTCCAAAAAAGTGACTTGCAAAATTGGAGTCTCCAGATTGAGAAGCTGCTGGTCCTTTTATTAGTGTAGGGTGGCACAGTGCCTTAGCAGAGGACACCACCATGAGAATGCCATTTTGTTTTTCTCTGTCTCAAACAAATGTAAAATAACAAGGTTTAATCTAACAGAAAGCTCAGTCACCACATTAGATGAATACACTGACTCACCTCACAAAAGCATGATGATGCCAGGAAGTGTTTGGGTTAATTGTTCATCTGTTTGCTGGAAATGATGCTCGTATAATGTGTTGCGTCAGTGTAAATCTAAGCTCTACTGTTATTTACTGCAGGGGAGGAAAAAATAAATTACTCGTTTTTATGGTGTCTGTCTGCCTGAGTTTTTTGCTTGTTACCACTCAAATATCCACCCATTGCATTTCTTCTGATCATCATAAGTCTGACTTTCTTTGTATACAAGCTTCACAGTCTGTTTTCTTTTTTAAAAGATGCCGTTATTATGACAAATCTTTTAAACAGGACACACGGTTAATGTAATAGCTAGGTGTGTGGCATAAAACGTCTAACAACTGTACATTCATCAGCTATGTCATTTACATCAGCTGGTTTGATATTTATTGTTTTTTGTTTAAGTTACATTGTCTGCTTTGTCATTATTTCTGGGAAAGCCACATCATGTTAAAACATTTATTTTATAGAATCATTATTCTTGCACATTGTCACTGTAGACTTGCATGCATCCTGCATTTTTATCATCTCTTTTGTTCTGAATCGAATCAATCATTCACTCATGCTTTCATGCAATTTTACTTTGCACAGTTGCAGTTACAGAAGACCCAGTATTTGCAACTAGGGCAGAATCGTGGACAGTACTATGGAGGCTCACTGCCCAATGTCAATCAGATTGGAAATGGCAACATTGACCTGCCTTTTCAGGTGAGCCCTTAGCTTCTCTCGGCAATGGTTTGTTTAGATGAGTGTACCCTTGTCAGCTGTTGGTGAATGTTAGACACACACAGGTTGAAGCTGTTATCAACACTCAAAACATTAGTTCAAAACAAGCAATTTGTTTTAAACCTCTTCAAGAGGCTCTGCTGGCTTTTCTTTGGCTGTGATGGCTGTAAAGAGTTTTAAAATTACTTGCTGGTGAAAGCTGCATTTCCCACCAGGTTTTATGAGGGCTCAGTAGTGACAGAAGAGTTTTTTTTTTTACAAGCTTTCTTTTTCTCCAGCATTCTAATTTTGTTCCTAAATTTTAAATTACACCATTGCTTGTCATGGCTTCCCATCTTAAAATACATTTTGCCAACTCAAGCATCAGAATTGGAGCCCCATGGCTTGATTCATCTTGAAGTGAACACATTTGCACCATTTCCCCTAATAAGAAGTTTGGCTCTATAATTAAGTTCTTTTCCAGCCTGATTCACTTGCTGTGTTCACTTTAGAACTCTGTGCTGGATACCAGTCGGACAACCAGACACCACGGGCTGGTGGAGCGTGTTTACCGCGACCGGAACCGCATCACATCCCCTCATCGCAGGCCACTGTCTGTTGATAAACATGGCCGCCAAATATCCTTTTTACTGGTGCATATGGTAATCTGGATGTTTAAATTGTTGGTTTCTTTTGTGAAATTTAATTTAAATTAATTGCTTTAAATCTGAATCTCTGTCTGTGTTGTGTCTGTAGTGTGTGTGTTTAGTCAGGGATGTTTTTGTATTTTATAAATTAACTCAGCTATAATTAAAGTACAAAGTATTTTTGGAAAATAAATAAAACACTGAAATTAGTGGATTTTTAAGGTGTCTTTTTAAGCAAGACAAATAAGCTGGAACAGAAGAATTATTTTTAGGACTTTGTATTGATGCCTTTCTTTGCATTTATTTTGCCATTAAGGGATCTTTCCTTATTTCAACAGGAAAAATAGATCTACAAAATTTGCAAATCAAGAATAGTCTGTATTTTCAGTCATTTTACAGAAAACTTTCTACTTTTAGTTTATACGATATCAAAGTTTATCATTCCAATATGTTTATATATCAAGTGTTAGATTATATCAACCAAAATGGATGAAAATCTTTGTTTCAGGTTTGAATCTCCTCCACTTTATTAACCTTGACCAGATTCACATTGACAGCTGTCCCTACAGCTCAGTTTACCTCTCCCCACCACCAGACACAAGCTGGAGAAGGTAACCTCACCTGTTCATTTGACACGTTCATAATCAGGACACACAGCCAGACACAACTCTGTTCCAGAATTTAAATAACAAGTCCTGTGTTGATTGGTTGATATCAAACAATCAACTAACACCAAGGACAACCACATATAAAACAGCGGGATGGCAATCGTGTGATCCCTTATTAATGTGGTGCTTAAGAGTTGTCCCTCTGCCAGCATCGGTATTTGGCACAGAATTTTGCTGACATCTCATTTTTCTGGTGCGCACAGGACAAATTCAGACTCCGCCTTACACCAGAGTGCCATGAACCCGAAGCCCCAGGAGGTGTTTTCAGGGGGATCACAGGAGCTGCAGCCTAAACGAGGTGAATCAGCATCCAGTTACAAAGACACACAGACTCTCTTATTTATTCATGTGCAATGTGCTAATCCAAGCAGCAAACACTGGTTTGCATAAAAGGGTTGATGTCAAATAGAGGGAGATCTAGACTCACAGTGAAATATTTATGGCCTAAATGGAAACTGACCTCCAGAGAAGTGCTTCTGCATGCTGCTACTGTACTCAGCTGGTTTTAGAAACGTCTCTGAATGAAGCTGATTTACTTTGACCCTGAGTGCAAAATCAATAAGTAACAGATTATTCATCGATCATGTCTTTTTTTGTGTGAGGCTCCATTATAATGAAGCCGAGATTAGCTGGCATCCATTCAGTCTGTCTGGTGGTCACCTTGCTATTTTTAGATTTGTAGGAATCTGGTGCACAGCAGTATTATTTTCAGCATGACTGGCTCGAATATTGATGACTCATTTTTTTCTCCCAATAATTTGAATTCTGTATCTCGTCAAAGTAAGGAACTGTGTCCTGTGTTTCACTGGTTAGTGCTGCTGCTAACAGTTCCTGGGACGGCAAATTCTGAATCGGATGCAGACAAGGATGCCCAGAAACAGTTGTGGGATGACAAAAAGGTAGGAATGGGACTGAAAGGACCAGTGTACTTCCTGTTTGTGGTTGGTGGCTCATGTTTACACTTCTTTTTCTTCAGGACGATGCAGCAACGCCGAACACATGTGATGTCCCGGGAATCAAGTGAGTTGCTTTAATTTATAGATTTTATTCTTTAAATTGAAACATCATTAAAGAATAGCAGCCTGTCAGTCACATCAGTAATATCTTTTTATTTTTAACTGCTCAACTGCATGTTGAGCGTTTTGTGTGGTGCTGATTACTGAGAGACACAGTAAACAGTCACACACTTCAGATCTGTATGTGTTTATTTACTTGTTTGCTCAGAAACGTGTATTTTTGATCAGTTGTGTCTTTTCTTAGTATATTTCCATCACCAGACCAGGAGTTGAATCCGTCTGTGGTCCCAGCTGCACATAACACTGGTGGCTCTCTGCCGGATCTGACAAACATCCAGTTTCCTCCTCCGCTGTCCACTCCGCTCGACCCCGAGGACACGGTGTCCTTCCCCTCGCTCGGCTCAGCCAACAGCACAGGCAGCCTGACCACAAACCTCACCCACCTGGGCATCAGTGCTGCCAGTCACGGTAACAAGCATCGTTTAATCCTCAGTGTTTGGGGTGGTAGAGCTAACCTCAATAAACCAGAGCATCCTGTATAGTCTCTGAAAGAAATCATAAAGAGTTTATGTATTATTTATTCACATCAGAATTCAGTGGAACATTTATTTAAAACAGTCAAGCCTGATGTTTTATTTCACTTACAAAGCTCATCAGTACAGAATGTTAATGTATTCTTAAAATGTTGAATATTTGACACAATTAGTTGTTGTGTTGCTGGCTGCCTTCTCAATTTTTTTCTAAATGCACTGTTTTTCTGAACTAATGATCCATTTTGAGCCTCAGCATTTATGATTTATTGATAATTGTTCTCTTTTTCTCTTACAAAACATGTAAGTTGGTTCTGACTGACAAAAGGAGGTCATATCTGTGTTTGTTTCTTCCTAGGGATCCCTGCTTCCTCTCAGCCTACCATGACTGTAACAGCTCAGCGCAGACAGCCACCAGTGGTGCCACTCACCCTCACCTCTGAACTCCACCTCCAGCAGTCGCCACAGCAGCTCTCACCCACCCTCTCCTCACCTGTTAATATCACACAGGTGAATATCTACAGGGTATCATTTTCTTTTCTTTTCCAGAGTGGCCTTCCCACAGATTGAGGTGGAACATTGTTGCATGCCTCTAACTTGTGTGTTTATTTTAACAGGCTCTGCCAACAGAAACACTAACCTTGGAACAGCAGCTTTCCCAGTACCCCCTGTTCAGCCAACTCACTCCTCAGGCCCAAGCCCAGCTTCTCAGTGACCTCCAGAAGCAGCAGGCCCTCCCACAGGGCATCCAGCTGATTGCTTTGCCAGCTACAGCCTCCTCTGGTACAGCCACAGCAAGCAGCCCCTCTTCAGACAGTCAGACCACCGCCAGCATCAGCATCAGCTCGGTAAGAATCTAGGAAATCATACAGGAAAGTGTAATTAAAGTCATCAGGAAGTGGGTAAAGTTTACTGAACATGTGATACTTTGCATTTGACACGTCATTCTCTTTAACGTGCACTTTAATAATTATGTTTTGCACAAATATAGACAAACTGGTCAAAAATATTTCTCATTTTGCATCTGGAGGTAGTTGGTAAATTTTACTTTTTGAGCTGATCATTAAAAGTTTGTGTGTGACAGGCATAAAGCGTAGCGCTAGCTAACCCTCTTCCCTCCAACAGTACCGCAATCAGACTGGCTCACCAGCCACTCAGTCTCCAACCTCCCCAGTCTCCAATCAAGGCTTCTCCCCAGGAGGCTCGCCTCAAGTAAGGGCCCACCCACCAAGATCACTGTCCAGGGAAGGGCTTTGCTCCTGGGGGAAAGCTTAATGTAGATAGTCAGGCTGCTTACCATTCTAATGTAACATTTCTTCATCACTGCTGTCACTGTGTGCATGGTTTGGTGATGGAGACCTTGAACATTTGTTGGTTTTAAAATGTTTACGTTTGCCCAAGTTTACATTTTTTATTCACACAACAAACTTAGACATTTCTCCTGAAAAGGAAATACTGACTTTCATGTTTAAGGGGAGATATGGCAGAGAGTTGATGCATGTTTTACTTTATATTTAGTTATTTTCAAAGGGCAAGGCCACTTCAAGAAAAAACAGAAAACCACAAATTAGTGCTGGAGAAAGTAGATTGGCGGTGGGACGGGGGCAGCATACGTACTCAGCCTTTACACATTTTAAATACTTTTATATTAAACATTGATTCCTGCAGGGCTTTCATGGACTGAATTAGCTGTGATATGGCATTTGTTAAGATGTAACAGTTTGAAATGACCAAACGACGTCTCCACCACCTTAAAAAGTCATTCACACAGTGAGTTTTACTCATAATAAAGAGAAGCACCTGGGTGGTAGTTTGAAATATGAGTCATGCTAACACTTCATCACCACTCCTGTTATTTAAGTTCCCTGTTTATTTTTGTTTACTTAATAAAGGTGGTGAGTTAACCGTTCTCATAATGATACAGAGTGATGGAAAGTAGCACTTCAGTTAAAAATGCTAGCATCCTTTTAATTGGCCCATTTGTGTTTTTGTTATCATGAACAGGGCTGCTGTGGTTTATACATCACTGCATCTCATGTTTACACTTGAAGTCCATGTTTTATTTATTTATATTGTTTTAAATGGTTAAATAATGTTAATTTTAGCACACTTAACATTTTGACCTTGTTTTCATCATAACTGCAGCAACCCTGGTTATCAAAGTCATGTGCTTTTTATTCACTGGTAGTTGTGTGATTTGACGTTTTGTGTTTTTAATTATTCCATCTCTGAAGCCTATGCGTGGATCATTGCGTTTGTGTTTATTGTAGCTACCTTCATTCCAGTTGTTCTGAGTTTTGGCATGTATCTTTCCTCCCCCAGCACATTCCTGTGGTGGGCAGCATATTTGGCGACTCGTTTTATGATCAGCAGCTGGCGTCGAGGCAGACCAACGCTCTCTCTCACCAGGTGAAAGAACTCTCAAACGGTGACGGAGATGTCTTCCTCAGCTCGTTTCTGACTCTGCGTTCCTGTTCATTTCAGCTTGAGCAGTTCAACATGATCGAAAGCCCCATCAGCTCCTCCAGCCTGTACAGCCAGTGCTCCACCCTCAACTACACACAGGCAGCCATGATGGGCCTCACTGGGAGCAGCCTTCAAGATTCACAGCAGCTCAACTACAGTAGCCATGGCAACATCCCCAACATCATCTTAACAGGTAGCTTCACCAGCTGACTTCCAGATCGTTACGGTCTTGCTGCATCTTCACACAGCAGAAATAGGAATGGGATTGTACATTTGGGCAGCATTTGGTCTTTTTGGTTAAAATTATTTTGTGTAATTTCTCTTTTGATTTATGTTCAATTCATGTTGGTGAAATTCACACAGATGAGCAGCAGAATGGTTCATGCACAGAGCTACAGATAGAGAACAGCTTAGTTGTGGGTTTGTTTTTCTTTCCTGCGTTTAATGTTGGAGGATTCCTCTAGCAGGGCACACAGTATTAGAGGCACACATGTCTCTTAACAGCTGAAAAAAATACACATTATTATATGTTTTTGAGTATTTATAGAAATAATGAGCTGATTTTTGCCAGGCCTGCCAGTGTTTCTCACATTTACATTCCTCAGTCACAGGTGAATCACCGCCGAGTCTCTCCAAAGAGCTGACCAACTCCCTGGCTGGTGTTGGTGATGTCAGCTTTGACGCAGACTCTCAGTTTCCTCTGGACGAGTTGAAGATAGACCCGCTCACTCTGGATGGGCTTCACATGCTCAATGACCCTGACATGGTGCTGGCTGACCCCGCTACCGAGGACACGTTCAGGATGGACAGGCTGTAACACTGACTGTGGTTCAAAGTGAAGAGAGAAGAAGATAAACAACGCACTAACTTGTGAATGAAGAGAAACAAAGGGCAGGATGAACGCTCTCCCTTGTTGCATGGCCGTCCAGCTGTCCGACCCTTTGAAACAAAGCGCCACCATAAGGCGACGGGGGAAAAGACATCCAGTGGCTCGCCGTGGAAAACCTCACTGTCGTTTTGAATGAGATTGGTCGCTCAGCGCTTTTGCTAACCTACTGTGTTTACAGTGTTCCATTACATGCTACATATATTTCAAAAATGCACATTAGACAGCTTTTTTCTTTTCATATCCACATTTTTAAAATTCATACTCACTTGTAGCAGGAAGCTGCTAAGACACTGGGTTTAACCATAAATATGGCTACGTCTAAAAGAGGGAGAGAAAAAAACGTAGCCTGTTCGCTCACTTCCCCGCGATGAAACTCCATCACAGAGTAACAACTCTCAATTTCATGCTCAAAGCTTTATTTTTGACAACCAAATGTTATTTTCATCTTGTACTGTATGTTTTAATGCTTCATGTATTCATGTTTATTTATTTATTTATGTATTTGTTTGAAGATTTTATATTTTATTTTGTAACTTAAAATTTTGATGCCAAAATGTCTGTAAGGATAGTGTAAAAATCTCACTGATGTAATTTGTGTTTAACATATTTATCCGTGTTTTGTAAGCTTCTGTTTGGGTAATGAAGGAGTGTAAAACCTCCCCATAGTTGCTCTTTGGTGTTAGATGTTCAATGCTCTGATGTTAATGTGCTGCAGCCCAACAAACTAATCAAATCTCACAGTTTTTAGGGAAAAGTCTCGAGCTCAAGAAATGGGTTGACTTTATGCTACTGGAAATAACACTTTCTGAAAATAATTCAGGTCTTTTTATTTAGCAGAATTCAAAAACGGTGTACCTAAATTAAGTCAAGCCAATGAAAAGCCAATACACACCAACATATATATATATAAACTCTTTCCTAGTGAAAGAAGTCATCTGCTTTTAAACCAGAGAACACTAAAATCTTTATATTTTTTAGGTCGTCACTGTGAAATCACCTGATTTTGCCTTACAGTAACATGCTACTGTTCTACTTACGTGTTTGATGTGTTGGTGTATTTTCGTAACTTACTGTAACATTTTCTTGTATTTGAGAGAAGCGTTTCGTCTGTGATCTTTGTGGTTCTGTTACGTAGGATTTGACAAATCAATGTACTGTATTTTGTAGCGGTACACTTTATAGCCAAATTGTCCTTTTTCTTTTTTTAAGTGGGGCAAAAGCAAAATGGAAAATAAGTCAAGGAGGCTTTAAAGTATTGAAGGAAGGCAATTATGGGGAGGCTTTTTGCTCCTTGATAGGGAGTCTGACAAAAACGCAACCTACTGAGTTTATTTTTATAGAATGTTTGCGCTCTCTCCATTTGGATGAGACTTAAAGTTCTCTTGAAGAAAACTAAAGTTTTCTAGTGTTTCAGCAGCACTGAGGTCCGCTCTGTTCACTCAGGCGCATAAGCAACACTGATTTCCACAAAAAACAACCAGTAAAGTTTTGTTCTCAAATTTTTGACACCATTTTCAACCCACAACAGTTTACGCACCATCTAAAAGCCCAGTTGGGCATCGAAATGTTGCTAGATTTAATGAAAAAGTCAGTAACTTTACATCCAGTGCCAACAGGTCTGCCTCAGCCTTTTTGTCAGTTTCCCTGAGAGGCTTGTGTACTGGTGTGGGATCATTTTGGGTATATTGTAATATTTATGTGCAAATGTGCTAATGTTTCTACTCACCTAATGCGCTGATGGGAAAACTGTCCACCCTTTGGAGATGGGATCATGTCTGGTTTAGCACTCCTTTTGGACAGTTGTTTTTGGTTGACGTGTTCATTGTCTGCTGCAGAAGCTTCATCAGCGGTTTTGTTTGCCTTTAACACACCTGTGACTCCTATGCAAATGAGATGACAAAAAAAAACATTTATGAAAAGATCCTTAAAGAAAAAATCCAACATTTTCACAAGTTCAGCTGAATTTATTCTTAAACGTGTTGTCCATCAGAGGTATTTTCACTGCTAAAACCTGAATATACCTCCTAAAAATGTAGCTTAACATGGAAGCTACAGAAAAACAGGCTGCCGTTATGAGCCATGTTGATTTAGAAGAGAAAAAGAAGAAATTGTTGATCACATTTCAACTCTAGAGCTCCAAATATCTGAAAGATGTGGAGATTCTCTTTGAGGATTTGTGTAGACGGCGTCTCTATACTGTGCCATGTGTCTTATACAAATCTTGTTGTAGATTTTATATAGAAAAGACTCTGGATTATACAAATGCAGGACATTGAGTGTTGTGGTGGCGATATGACAATCAATGAGTTAAATCGTTCTTTCAAATTAATGAAAGAAATGAGCTCCATGGATAAATCCAGCTACATGTTTGTGTTTTAAACTCTTTCCTACTAAAAAGGGTCCAAAATTGACATTTAACATTTTTCAGAAAGCCCAAATTGTAAGATTCTTTACCTGAAAATGAATTATCCTAAATTAAGTTGGATTTTTTCTTTAAGTCTCTGGGAATTGTCTGCAGATTTTTTTTCATTTGTTTCCAAAAGTTTGTGAACCTAAGAGGAAAAAAGCATTGTGTTCAGGCTTCACTGTTGTGTAACGCCAGTGGATGGAGCTTTCTCGTCATATTCTTTTCTGTCATCCTGCTGAAGACTAGTCATTCAAACAGACTGTGTACATACTATAGCTGAAACAAAATGCATGACTAAACCGACAGTCCAGACCTCTAAGTGAAGGCCTTCTATAGTTCTGCAGGTTTGATTTGTGTAACATAACGCTATCACAAAGTCTAAAGGGGTGCATGTGTAGGTTTCTCCTGTGCAACAGTGAACTCCCGTTAAGTGACTCCGTTACCTCCATCTCTGTACAATGCTACTTTACTGATGATAAAAGAATGTACTTTCTGTGTCCTAGCTTTAGCCAAATGAGCTGAAGTTTGGAGCTTTTGGTCTTGTTACACTTGTACCAGACTCTCCCCGCCCCTTCTCTGCTCTGAAGAAACAGACTGTTGCTTGTTGTTCTCTCTCCTCCTACTGTAGCATCTCTCTGCATTCAGTGGAAACCAGTTGATCCGGCCCCTTCCCTCTGCCAGCTAGGCCTCTTGGCTCTTTTGACTGAGAAGGTCCTGTCTTGTAAAGGTTGCAGATTGGCACGTGCACTGATTGTTTGCATTTCTGGACCTCTGAAGCTTCTGAATTATGCAGTCTGCATGACATGATAGACACATCAAACAGATTCTTATCCCGTGTTGTGTACAGGATCTTGGTCTTGCTATGCTGGAGCGTATTTTAAGACAGATGTCTTTATCTTTCTGTTGTTGCCTATCATGTCAGGCTTTGGGCTGGGTAAAGTGAACTGTTTCTGTTTTTTGTTCAGTGCAATGTTTAGTCCACTAGTTGCTTCGCACTTTATTTGTGGCTTCCTGCTGTTAGAGCAGGGTCGGTTCTGCCCGATGTGAATGCTGACTGTTTCACACCTGATCTATTGTGATGTATAAGAAAAGATGGATTTTATATTTTTTGTAAACTATACTGTGGCTTGTCTGTTTTTGCTTGTTTTTTTTTTCTTAAATATGTTTAAGATTTTAGAAGATGCAAAATTAGAAAGGGCTTACTCCAGTGTAACTTAGGTTGTGATGTTAGAACGGAGCAGAGAGCATCACTTTTATGTTCCCACAATTCTACCTTCCCCACTTTTATTTGCACATAATAGGACGTTTGAAGAAAGGCATGTGTAAAAGAACTGGTCTCACATTCTGAAAGCACAGGATGACCCAAACTATTAATTCTGGGCCAAAGAGCATGTTTATGCAGGACATGTTTCCATTGCTGCCAAATAGTTCAAATTAATGTATTGACCAACTTAAAGGAATAAACAACTCTAGGCTTTTAACATTCTAAGAACCTTAAACTAATTGTCATTCTACTTATATATTTTTTTGTCTAACAACATGCACTATTTTTTCTCAGCGTATATAAAGACGTGCTTTATCACTACGTTTCATTTCAGCTGCTCCTACTTTATCAGTCTTGCAGTCGTTTTTTGTTGTTTTCAGCAGGAACACATCTGTAGTTCCATATTTTATTGATACATTTTGTAATGTTCCACTTAAAACTGGACAGTTTAGGCTGTGATTTTACCAGTTTCTTCAGAATTTCACCATTAAGTGTGGCTGTGCTGCAAAGACGATGATGGATCTGCACTTGAGCCAAGCGTGCACAATTTGACTTAAAACTCAGAATTTATGACGACGATGTGTGCAACACAATGAGACTTAAATATGCTGCGCAGTCTATTCAAAGAGTTACACCCTCACCCTAACTATTAATAGCATTACATTTCAGCCAAATAAAATATTTAATGGTGTTTTTAATTGTTCAAATGTGACAGGGTAAAAGTAAAGAGCAAGTGTCTTCCCTTGATTTATTTATTTTTTGTTGAAGGTGATTTACTTTAATGGTCATGTTTGATTATTATTCACATTGAATGGGGGAGCTTAGGATGGTGGGAGTGTAGGTGTGCTTCTTAGCTGCTCCAGATATCTCTCTACTCTCCTCTTCTACATAAAAGTCTCACATTGACTCTTAACTGCAAAAGTTTTGAGAATGACACATGTATTGATCTTCACAAAGTTTGCTGCTTTAGGGGTTTTAGATATTTGTCAGATGTTTCTATGGTTACTGAAGGATAATTACAACCATTTCATAAATGTCCATGTTGTTTTATGTTTATATTAAGCTTTTGCAAAGCGTCAAACTTTGCTATGTTGGTCCTTCTGCAGTTCAACCTGCTATGCTGTCGATCAGCTTCTGGTCCAAATTCTGACTTAGAATCAGTGCTTTGAGTTTGTCAGAATTTATAGATCTGTTTTAATTTACCCACCTCTTGGGGATCAACCATGAGTTCTCAATCTGATAAAGATCTGAGGAGTTTTCTGCACATAGACCTCAAATGTGGATGTTTTCTTCCCAGAGGATCTTTTATCTCTTTTACATTGTTCAATCTGGCAGAATATCAGATTGTCCCTGATGGTTTTCTTGGAGAGAAGTGTCTTCTTTGCTTCCCTTCTTGGCACAAGGGCCATTCTTTAACAAAAATCCTCTTCTAACTACGCAGCAGATGCACTTAATGCTGTTGTTACTGAGCAATCCAATCCCACAGCTGAATTAACCATTTCTTCACAAATCTTTCTTCATCTGGTCACTCTTTGTAATATTCTGGAGTTTATTCAAACTACCATCTTAAATAGCAAACAATGTGACAATACCTGTCATTCTAAAAACTTTTGGCCACATGTTGTCACTAGCTGTTACTGTAAAGCTCTGTCGCTTTACAGAAGTAATGCAGGGCGCTCACTTTATCCAACAACTTCTCCCACTGAACTTCCTAGAGAACATTTAGTAGATCATATACTTTATTAGAGACACTGATGAGCAAAGTAAGGAAATGATGGCAGGAATTAGATACACCCATCTTCACAGATGTGCTAACAGCAAATACAACACTAAAGAAAGTCTGTATCAAATTTGGCAGCTAGTGAACCTTTCCTTAAAATGAAGGGACAACATTTTGAAGTTAACATGAGAGGAATTTACATTTCTGAGCTTAGATTTTGTCTTTGAATGTGAAAATGAGTGAAAGCAAACTTCAGCCAGTGGGTCATTTTTCACACATAAAATCAGATCATGAATTTATTTTAGACTCATCTGCTTTTGTTAAACAACAACAGGTTATATATACTTGTGTTAATATACTCAAGCTGTTTAGGAAGAAACAGGTGTTGTGTCCTCAGTTCAGGAGCAACGGGAACATTTTCTGCTCTGTTGGAAAGTTTTAGGTGTTAAATTATGTCCCTTTAATAACAGTGTTTTCTAAATGACTATGTTTTAATGAAACCTATGAAAGACTCTGGAAATACACAGTTTATGTTCCACTTAAAGCTTATAGTGAGAATAGCATATCACTGTTGTCCTGTAAGTCGTAGTAAGACCTGTAGTTATTTATTTGTTGCCATGTGATTCTCTTTATGTGACCATTTGTTTATAAGATGAAAGAAAACTGTCAATTAAACTGAATGTGGAAGACAGACTTTTCTCTGCACAAAGTCTTGATTTGCAGAAAATGCTGATTTAAAAAAAAAAAGAAAATATTTTACAACATCACAGCGTGTTGCTGTAGACATGCATGGTGTTTCAATCCTGTTGTAAAGTGTCTTTGCTATTGTTTCTATTTTGTAATCTGTATTTCCAAATGCAAATTTAAAAGATTATTTTGGATATGTGCATGCTTGTGAAATGTTCAGAATGTTGATTTCCACTAAAAATCTGTTGGGTTTGAAAAAGAAGGTCATGTCTTTTACTTCATGCAAAAGTGTAGGTACCCCTGGTTAAAATTAATTTATTAATCCTGAAGGTAAAGTAAATCACTTCAACACTGCAACACTAATAAAGGCAGATAGATGATTAAGTTAATCTGAATCTATACATGAAGACTCTTGGTTTATCACATCGTGCTGTGCAGCAGGGTAGTGGTTTATTTGTGCATCTTTGTCCTTCCATTTATCTGCACTTCTTTACCGTTCTTCTTCCAGAAATGGTGTTTGGCTTCTTCCTGCACCTTCTAAAGCACAGTTGTTTTATTTAATGTGTTCTTATTAAAGATGATGTTATTTCTGTCAGACCCAGTTGCAAATCAGTCCACCAGTTTCTTGTGCATGCATAAAACCACAGAGTCCTCCGGTTGTCTGCAGCTGGAAGGGCGTGCTGCAGATCATCACTTCAGACATTCAGCTCTCCCCAATCCATAATTATGGTTTCTCTTCCAGGTTTTATTGATCCAGTAGGTTGTATTTTTGTCTCCAGTAGTGCAGTCTGAATAATGCTAAAACTCCAGAGAACTTGATTGTCCCGATTCCTGAAAGGTTCATGTTTACTCCTGTGTGAACCATTCCCATCATCTCTAGGTTTTGATGATCTGAGAGTTTAGAGCAGCTGTTCTAAGGTTGATACAAGTTGTATTTTTAGATACCTGTATCAGACAGAATAACCATTTTCTTGAATTCCTGCTATGCTTCACAAATGAAATCTCCCCAGCATCGATCCTTAGTTTAACCCTCATTTTCCCCCTGAAGCTCTTGTAGTGAAGAGGACTTTATGGTATTATATATATCTAAAGAACATCCCAATAATCAAATTAACTGATTTCTTATATTGTTGAATATGTGAACAGTGTTTTTATTTATAGTAACTTTATTCACAGCCATTAAATACTAAAATTAACATTTATTCATTAGTAACAGCTCAGTCTTTTTAGGTTTGCAAAAACATTTCAAATGTGTGTTTAGTCCAAACTAAACTATTAAACCGTGGTCAGTCCCTTCTGAAAATATTTAGCTGCTGTTATATTTTTTCCACTCCATTATTTCATCTCTGATGCAGCTTTTTGCTAAACTTTATTAATCATGTTTTTCTGGACGCTGCTTTGGAAAGTGTTTAGCTTGGGCTTGTTGTTGTCATCAGGCCACCAGCTGGACCTGCTGGGCTTGATAGGTGTCAAAGTCTTCAGGAAGAGTGTCTGGAAACAGAAATAAAGGTCAATGGTTTTGATGGTACAATCACTTAGTGAACGTGTCGTTTGATCTAAGACTCACCGTTGCAGCGATAACGCAGGTTGGCCCAGATGATGTTCTCCTGGGAGAAGCAGAAGACTCCGAGGCGGCCTCCTCTCATTGTGGCGTCTATGATGACACCAGTGTCCGCCACCATCTGAGGACCTTCAAAGAAACGAACCCTGCAAACAAGCAGATGCCTGGAATTAAAACAGCAGTCTAAAATATCCAAATAGTTTATTCACTCTCCAGAATAAGGGAGATTTGAAGGCTGCTTCAATAGTTCTGGTAATGTCTTAGTTCTATTTCTTTCATATTTTGTGTTTTTGCTGTTGTGTTGCTGACTAGGTTGAAGGTTTGGTCCCACTCGAGGGATTTTGATCAGTTAATCACCAGCAGGGTGCTCCTCATAAAGACGTGTGTCTGTTTTCTGACCATCGCTCAGTCAGTACCTGATGTAGCCATCAGCTGGTCGGTGCTGCAGGGACCAGCGGTATGAAGTCTTGTCTTTCCAGCCAACGTTTCGAGGATCTTTCCACAGAAGTTTCACCTGATCGTTGGTGTCACCTGTGTGCCACAGGGCGTTCCTCAGATTCTCACCTGGACCTGTACTCGACTTCACTGCCTGTTCAAAAACGACAAATCACAAAGTGTCTGAGTGTCTTGGTGATTTTGACCAATCAGCACACTAGTAGGCACAGAGTGAATGAGAGAAGATCAGACCATCTTTATCTAGACTACCTTGAGTTGGATGCCCTGTTGTGCCACGGCTCTGAATGGGTTTGCCTGCCAGTAGATCTGTTCCACCTGCTTCCACATCACCACGTAGAAACTGGAGCTGTCCTGGTACCCGAAGATGAAGCCAGCGTAGTCGTCATCCGTTACCGTATTCACATGAAACGTCCCTTCAAAGTCCACTCCGCTAAACGCAGTATAACCTGAAAAAATTCATTGGAGACAGATCAGATTAGAAGAAAATGCAAACTTTGATTCCTGCTGTTAGGTTTAGGAAATGACCTCATGTTAAATGTATTTCTGTCTAATGTAAAATATTATTTTAAACCTGATGTTCTTACCAACAGCCAGGCCAGGGTCACTGTTCATAGTTTGGACAATTTCTCGGCCCTGGACAAACAGAAGGAAGGTTTTAAATAATATATATATATATATTTTTAGGCATTAGAAACGATCAAAACCCAAAGTTTCTTGACCTGGTTCAGCACCACCCAGTTAGGATCTATCTGTGCATCTCCCTCAGGGTCTAAAACGACCGTCTGGTACTCTCTGAAGTCAGTCAGGGTGACTTCAGCGTTTTCTGGACAAACATCAATAGGATCAATGATGGTGTCGTTGTCAAAATCCTTCTGGCACACATCGCCAATTCCGTCACCTGTTAGGAAGTCAAAACAGATCCTGTTGAGTAAAATGAGAAATCAACATTGGTTTTAACACATCCTGACTGTTACCATCCAAGTCCTCCTGCAGCGGGTTGGGGATCAGACGGCAGTTGTCAGGGCCCGGTGGTAGCAGGTCTGGGATACCGTCATCATCGTCGTCGTCGTCACACTCATCTCCCTTCCCGTCTTTGTCGGTGTCCAGCTGAGAGCTGTTAATGACGGCTGGGCAGTTGTCTCTAGAGTCCTGGTGTCCATCACCATCACTGGAGAGGATTTCATGAGCAGTTTTTACAGAACCCTCTCAGTTATGTGATCAAATCGACGAGGTCACATGGTATACCTGTCCTTGTTGGTGTCACAGGGGTCACCAATCAGGTCATCGTCCACATCCATCTGAAAAACATGACGGTAATGGGGTGTTAAGGCAGGAATAAGCAGCGTTTTCTGTTTTAATTTAGTAAAATAGATTATTGGATCATATTGAATAGAAATGTTGACTTAGCATGATGTCACTTTGTTTTGTTAATAGGAGAGCTAACGTTTGATGCTCATTTGTTGATGTTTGACTGCATGGTGAAACAAACATTACTTTTAAAAAGGAAAGTGTCGACCATCTATAGTACAAAATGTGAACGGCTTTTTTATAAACAAGGTAAACTGGAGACAGAGGTTTGTTTTATTTGCCTCATAATTCAACATTAAGGAGCTGATTTATTGGTTTAATTTAGGAGGTTTGGTTATTTGCAGACCCCTTTTGGCCTTCAGGCAGCATTTTGTCCTGTGTGATCTAAGGCTGATGTTACAACATCCGTAAGAGGAAGCACAGCATTAGGAAACTAAGTCAGGATGTTTCTCCATCTGTTTTTATTTTCATTCAACTCAACTGTAGATCATCACACCTGCTCCTCAGGCGTTCACCTTCCTTTTATTAAACCATTGTCTTGATGTTTTATGTCGCCTCAGGTCCAGATCAGGGCTTTACAGTAGTTTGCTCTTTGGGTTTATGGTTCTGGACATTCTGTTTTCTTAGTTTAATAAATCTGGTCACTCGTCAGCCTGCGTATTTGGGTCCTTCTGCCATTCAACCCTGACATAAACGTAGATAAATGACAGGAGTCGTGTTTTGTCATGCTGGGAAGTTGCTGCTTGTAAAAGAGAGGACACGGTTTTCACCTGGTCAGGGTTGGGAACATAAGGACAGCTGTCACAGGCGTCTCCCACTTTGTCTCCGTCTCGATCTTTCTGGTCAAAGTTGGGAACTTTTTTGCAGTTATCCAGGTGATTAGGAATTCCTGACATCAAAATAGAATAATAGTGATTTTATATAAAGATGTCATGAAACATAAATCATGAATCATGTTTTTTAAATCATTTGATTGATATCAGCGTATACTATGATAAAGAATTCTCACCATCTCCATCAATATCTTCATCACATTCATCACCATATTTGTCCACATCTGTGTCCTTTTGATCGTTGTTTTTTACTGCACGGCAGTTATCGCAGGCATCCCCAAAGTCGTCCTCATCGATGTTTCTCTGGTCCACGTTGGGCACCAGCTTACAGTTATCCTATATGTATAATATGTTGTAGTCTCTACAAGATTGTTGGAAACTATGTTTAAATGTGCAAGCCGTGAGTTTGTGCATGAACCTGTGTGTTGAGGATCCCATCACCGTCTGCATCCTCATCACAAGCATCTCCAATTCCATCGCCGTCAGCATCCTCTTGGCCAGAGTTTGGTACGGTGAGACAGTTATCCTGCAAAAACAACTCACCCACATTAGACTGTGGTGCCATTTAAACGCTGGAAAGAATCCTTAATATTTTCATGGGTGACATATTTAGAGGGATGGTGCAGAGTTTTGCTCTGGCACCTCTCCACATGGAAATTACTTTTGCTTTGTGTGTAGGAAATTTGACAGTACACCATTCGCAGTATAGAACAATACCTTGAACTACAACACTACGTATGTTTGAGTTTTGATTTGGAAGATGATAGAAATCCCCTGTGGACTACAATCTGATTCAAACTGGGTTCGTTTTGACTTTTTAAATAATGTATGCAGTGTTTAAAGGAAACCAACCTTATTGCAGTTCCTGTCAGGACAATTTAGCTTTTCATCAGGAAAACCATCAATGTCAGTATCAGTACCGCAGAGGTAGCCGTTGCCTGCCCATCCCACTCCACACTGTGGACAGAAAGAAAACTGAGTTATTGATGGTTCAGTAAATGATATAAAACAAATGTAAAGGTTGATTCGGTGACCTGGCACTCGATGGTGCCCTCTCGATGGACGATGCACTCGGCACTGGCGTGGCATGGGTTGGGTTGACCGTTCCCACAAGCTCTCTCAGGCTTACAGCCACGTCGCTGATCCCCAACATAGCCTGTTTTACAGGGTCCACACCTGAACGAGCCCTAATCACACAGAGACGTAGCCAATAAACCTGCAGCATTAGGCACAATACTTATCCTATTTGGTAAAATACTGTAACAGATTTGAATAAGGGATGTCCTGTCCTCTTTGTTCTCCTAGTTTTAAACAGAACTATGTTTGTAGTGGATGAGTTACACTCACAGGAGTGTTCATACACACAGAGTTCTCCACACAGCCTCCATTGTTGGGACCTTCACACTCATCAATATCTTTGCACACCTTGTAGGGAGAAACAAAAAGAAAAACATCTAAAGATTTAAAATGAAGATCCATTTAACAAAAAAACCTATGTGAACAACTGAATCATTGCAACTCTGACCTGTTTGTTGGAAGTTGCGTAGGCAAGTCCGACCCCCTGAACCTGGGGTCCAGTGTAGCCTGCAGGACAGGAGCCGCAGCGGAAACCAGGGGAGGTGTTGACACAGCGAACGCCCATGTGACAGGGCGTGACGGTGCACTGGACAGAACCAGGACAGACACACACATCAGAACGTGGTTAATGGTTGTTCTGCATGATCACACAGGTGTGTCCACATGCTGTTTGATGGATGAAAAGATCAAATCAATGGCAGAATTTCAACTTTCTCAAGTCGACAGGACTGAAAAATCACAAGAACTTTACTACTGCTGGCATAGGTTACAGCATAAAACAGAAATGTTTTTCAATTTGTTGAGTTAAAGAGTTTAGTGTGCCATTCTGCATCTTTACTGACAGACATGACTTTTAAAAAATGCTAAAAAATATATAGAGAGAGTTTGATCACCATAAAAGTGCATCTGTAAATTCATATATCTACCTCATCTATATCAGTGCACAGGGTCCCATTTCCCTTCATGCCATCAGGACAGGGTCCACACTCGGCACCCTGAGGGGTCTCCACACATTTCACACCGGGGTGACACGGGTTGGGCGTGCAGGGGGAGACGGGCTGGATCCCCCCCATTCCTGAGGAGACAGGAGATGAGCTGCTTTCTGTCGTGGTTCATGTAGAAGAAGCTTTTATTTCTGGATTATTATGATTCTGAATGAGTGCATTTACACAGGACTTTAACACTTTGGAAAAGTCACTGAATCTGATCTGAGTGTAGTGATCATCATGAGACTTTAACGTGACGGGGGCTGAATAACTCACCACAGGCTTCACACTCCATCACTGTGTTCTTCAGGAATACGATCTCTCTAACCTGTGACACAGCAACTCAACAGGTTAAAGTCATTATTTAATCTGACCCAAGCTCAGCGTTCTGTTTGAAAACTAGGAAATTAAGTTAATCTCTGATGTTTTAAGCCGTTTTTAACACAGTGGAGGAGACGTACCTGTTGTTTCAGCAGCTCTTTAATCTCAGCCAAAACCAGGTTTGTCATTTTAATCTGACTGATAATTTCTCCATCTGGATTCAGACACAAAACACAAGCTTTAAGAAACACAGCTATTAGAATTAGGTGAGTTTATGGCAGTAAAGCAGCTTTAAAACATACAATTAAATAAATGCTTTGATTGCTTTTCTTTGGTTTTCCTGCTCATTTTTTGTCTGTTGTTCATTCAGGAATAATCACACTCTTTTATTAGAGTTCTGAATAATACTCTTTTAGTAACTCATTCAGCCTGCATTTCCACTTGGTTACATTTTGACCTTTATGAAAATCAAACACTCATAATTATCATGATATTATCTCTTTTTTTAGCAGCAGATGAACATGCTCCAGTCCAGATATATGCAGTCAGTGAAAACGGCTGTAAAAATGTGCACATCTGGACTGTCTGGCCCATAAAACTCAGACTAAAGTCTAACAGTGTAATCATTCTGAGGATATTTTGGCTTTAGGCATATGTTTTAAAACAAAAAATTTTTTCAAAAAGCTAAAAATACAACTTGTTTAATTTACTGAAAATGAAAGATTAAAGCAATAGATGCTGAGAAAAGGTTGGATTCCAGATTTTCTCGAAGCCTTGTTCTCCAAACAACTGAGGAGTAAATACAGATGTGTGATTGGGTTTTACACAACATGATCTCCATTAAAGCAACACACCCTTTAAACTGTCTGTTATGTTTTGATTCCAGCAGGAAAAATGATTTTCCAGATAGAAGATTCTCTTCAAGCTGCGTTTTCCAGGCTCACCTTCAGGACGTAAACTCAGTGGGTGTCCTGTTCCTCGGAAGTTCTGTCAGGACTGATTATGATCTGGATTTTCCATTCAGGTTTATCCTGTTTTCAACCATCTTCGAACAATATTTGAATTAGGACACCATGTTTGCTCATGTTAAGGCCCAGTTGGATGATCTCAGGCAGAGAGCTGGAGCATGAGAGCTCAAAAAGTCACAAAAAGATGCAGGAACTCTAAAATCAACTCTAAACCTCACAGGAAACCAGAATTCATTCTTCTCTTTCTGCCCACTGGAAACCTGAGCAGCAGCTTTCTGAAGCAGTTAGTCTACTGATACCAAAACAAAGAGTTTGAGTAGATTGGTCTGGACACGATAAAAGCATGAATTTCATCAGCAGCATGAGAAAGAGAAAGATCCACTTTCCCAGTTTATTTGGAGATTCTGCAGCACTAGAAATTTCAGTAATTTCATAAATATTTCTGACACCTGGCCATGTGTCAGTAATAGCAACCAGTCGAGACTTAGATCTTCCTCCATGTGAGCTCAGGTGATGCTGCAGCCTGCAGGACTATAATTTTTAACCCAGTAACTCTAACGCTGCCTGTCTCCTTCAGGCACTTTGGTCGAGCTAAGAGAGCAGAAATGTCCTGATGGGACATGTGTTCTTCTCATTAGCAGCAACTCTGTTTACTGAATGAATTCCACAGCACAAAGATCAGATAGTTGAAATAAATCACTGTTCCTGCAAACAGAAAGGTCAAATCCTGCACGACAGAAGGAGCATGGTGAATGGATTCACAGACTTTACAACACTGTGTCATCCTCTATTGGCTTGTCTATCCAATGAGATTACAAAAATAACAACTAAATTATTTGTTGAGCTTTTTTGTCTCAAGTGCTAAATCTGATGACCTTAAATAAACTCTATCTATATTTCCTGTGTATATTTCTATAATCATATTGATTATTAAACATAATTAATAAAATAGAAACAACTTGTCAAAAGAAAGCTGCTATTTAGGAACAATTTGTCTAAATATATATCATGAAATTAATTTATTTAGAAATCAGTTAATTTGTTTGTTTTTTCCAAACTACACGACCTAAGCTTAACAAAAATGAATTCACACTAAATGTGAAACAGTCCTCTTACCTCTCTGTCCTGCAACAATATTCCCTCCGAAGCAAAGTGCAAAGGTCAGACCGACAAACCACCTCATGGCTCCTTTATGGCTTAATGTACAGCAGCGTCGGCTCTTCTGTTTCTCCTAACTGGGACTCGGTGTCGATGCTCCTCCTGCTAACCTTTTTCCACCAGCGCTCATGTAAATCCTCCCCTGCTTCGGCTTTTATGTCCCACTCTCACTCCCCCTTTTCTTATTCACTTCTCAATCCCCTAAAACTTCAACAGGCAGGGGGAAAGGAGCGTGATTACAAGACAAACAGCCCATCACTCACACACACTCACACACACAACGAATGATGGAAGCATCCCTGGATTCTGGGTTAAAGTGAAGAGATTTATAGTGAATCATCAATGAGGAACAACATGGTTCCTGTATCCTGTGGTCACTGATTGGACGCTGTCTTGGACAAACTGACAAATTAGATTCCCCCAAAAAACAAGTAAAGAGATAATAGATGGTAAAACGTTTCACTAGATTTTGTTCAGTTATTTATTTCCTGGACATATTTTAGTAAATGCATATGAACATCCTATCATCTCTGCTCTGTGACCTTTAGTTTATTTATTTGCTGATTTGACTTTAGCATCATTTATGTTGCAAGAGAGAGAGAAAGAGAGAGAGAGGGAGTCAGTAATAGAATCAGCAGATGTTGGTTTTTGGTTGATGTCACTTTGACAAACAATCTTCACCTCCAGTGTTTTCTGATCTCAGCTCCCTCAAAGGAAGCAGGGAGGTCTCAGCTTGGGCCTCTGCAGGAAAAACAAACACCGCAGCTTTCCACCTGAATCCTGGAAACTATAAACTCTTTCTTGACAAGTTGTTTTAAAACAAAACTCTTGAAGTCTTTATTGTTTCAACGTAATTCTGGAAAATTTAAAGTATCGCGTCCAACAAAAATGTAAATGAATCAGTAAGAGCTGATTCCTTTCAGATCATTAACACTGTTGGTTCAGCTGCAGAAATTAAACAAAGAACATTTTATTTTAAAATATATCTGTTTTTTTTTTATGTCTGAAAGAAACAAAAAATGAACTCTTGTTCTGGAAAAATGCCATTTTAGTCAAATATTTACACATGGATAAATATCAAGCCTTGTGATAATAAATGTAGTCAGTCTATACATAAATACATCATCTGATTTGATGTTTCATGTTATTGAACCAATTGTTTTTGCAGAAAGATTCATCTTTGCAGGATGTTTTATAGAACGTAAATGCACAGACCGCTGTAACCCCCCCCCCCCCCCCCCCC
>SSNR01000017.1:4632029-4787660 GCA_006937965.1 Callopanchax toddi
CAACCTCCTGCATACTTTGATAGAAGCTGGTGCTGCATGTATGAACAGGATGTGACCTGATGTTTCCATCCTCAGAGTTACGTAATATCAACTAAAACCAGATGGAAAAATGGAAATTTGCATCTCAGATTTGCATCCTTTGTACTGTAAAGGATACAGCTGCTTGAAAAAGGCATTGCAATGACAAATTTATAGATCAAATAAACAAAATATTTAATAAGTTGAGAGACATGTAACAGTTAATGTTGCCAAAACTTATCATTTGTGCAAATATGACAGAAATATATATTTTTTAAATTGAATATTTATCAGGTGTTTCCCTTCAAGGTGTTCGGCCATTGTTGCACTTGGATAAAAACTGTTATCTTCACTGAGGTGGTGTTAGGGTCTTGGTAGAGTTTTCTGTGATTTGTACTTTTTCATTGTAGTATTTGTATGTAACTCTATAATCTTTGTCTCTTTTCTGTGTTTTTCCGTCTCCTTGCCTTCTATTCATACCATCTGTTAACCAGCCAGCTGCTTCCCATCCACTAACCACCCCTCCCTGTAGAAATGCTCTTCCATGTCTTCACCTCTTCATTTATCTCCAGACCTTTATTTAATGAAGGTTTAAGACTTTGAGTTCACATTTTGGGTTTTCGCATGTACACAATGTTTTTATCCCTTTAATTGAGATAAATTATGTTTTTTCTTATTAGTAAACTTTAAATCATCTAGGAATAATTATACAAACATTTCAAATAAAGACAAAACACCAGAATAGTGTTTTTCTTGATTTTATTTAAAGATAATGAAAGTCATTTCCATCTTAATGCAAAAAGCAAAATAGTTCTTTCACATAATGCTTTTTTTCTCATTTACATTTCTTATTGACTCAAAATTTGATGGACTCAAAGAAAACCACTGACATCCTGTAAAACCGATGAGGACCAGTGGTCGCCATAATGCAACACACAGCTCCTGAATCACGTTCAGATACATGGAGAAACAAAAGTCTAGGCTGGGTTGAGGAGTGAAACTTTTCCTAGGTATTTACAGAGTCCGTGACCTATGTAAAATGAAAGCACCGTGTTGCTCCAATAGAAGGCCTTTCATTTGGAGAAAGAACAAACTGCTCTAGTCCTCCGAAACAGGAACAGGAGGTCCCGTCATGCAGACGATGTGAGGGAAAGTCAGACGTGTTTCCATCAGCGCTGCATTGTGTTCTACTCAGCTTTCTTGGCCTTCCTCTTGCGAGCACCTTCACTCAGCTCCTCCTTGGTTTTTAGAGGAGAAGACGGTGCAGCGGCGGCAGGAGGATGATGATTGTCTTCTTCACCGCTGCAGAGAGGAGAGCCAAACAGCAGGTGGCAAGTCCAGGACTCGATGAGGGTGAAAGGGGAGCCATGAGAGTGTCGGGCGGTCGTCACCACCTGAGAGGACAAAGAGGTGCTCAGATTTAGAAAAACAGGCCTCATGTAACAACAAATTCACTGTGACTATTAAAATCTATTGGTCTCAGTGTGATAGTAACTCTCTTGGGGGCACGGGGAAAAAATGTGAAAAATCAAGGGGGGCCCAGAATGAAAAGTTTGGGAACCACTGATTTAGTCAGATTTGGAGTCAGTTTGGTGGTTTGGATGGGAATGTTGGGGCTGGAAAACCTCGATTATCTGGCAACCCAGCTCCTGTCCCTCATAGCATCTATCTTTGACTCATTTTTCCCAACATAATATAATATAACGTTTACTAGACCAGCATAGGGTCAGTTTGAAATGAAGAAAAACCAAAAGACACTATTAGATTTTAGAGTTTTTAGAGACCATGAACACATTGTCTATCGAATCACTGAATCACTGAATTTTACCTTGCACGTGGCCATGAAGAGGGTGAAGACCAGGATGAGGGTGCTCTTGGACACTGGCAGCCAGTGAGCTTCCTGCAGGGTGAAGAGGATGGCTCCGTACAGGCTGGCTTTAGTTGGGCTGGAGAGACCAAAAACTGAACAGTCATTCAGTCAAGAAAGATTGCTGCTCACATGGAGCTGATGAGTTTTATTTATGCGTCAAGTTCATCAGGACCTTTGACTGAAAATCTATGTTCTGACATAAAAAATTTTTCTCAAGGTCAAAAAATAGTTTTTATTAAGATTTCTTCTAATGCAAATACAGTCTGTATTGTATATTTTTTTAGTGCTGCTACCATGATTCATTTAAAATGTTTGTTGCTCATATTTTTATTTAGCATTGACTGCCATTTATTTAAATTACAATCACATTTAAGTCTGTGTCCTATTAAAGGTTTGCTTTATACAACAATCATAGTTTAGAATGCAGGGATTATTATATTTTACACACACACACACACACACACACACACACTCACAATGACATGCTGAGGATCTCGTTGGTCTCGGGCCTCCACACACCTCGCAGCAGCTGCTCAAAATTGGACATAAGAGCCACTCCAGATCCTGAGAGGATAAAAATAGACAAAGAGGGAAAAATGAGGCCAAAAAAAGTCTGCTTTGTGTTCATATTAGGCTGCACTTTCTTTGAGTATTTTCACCACCTGCAGGGCCTCCTTCTGTCAGAGCCAGGAGGACAGTAAGAAACAAGACCAGCAGAGAGCTTTACTCATATTTTTATGACTGATACTTATCCATAAAACACTCAACAACAATGCACTTCTCAAACATTTACGAGCTTTATAGGAACTGTGCTGTCTGATCTAATAAGTTTAAACATATACACTGTATTTAGACATCTAAAGCAAGGACCTCTGACCTTTGACATATCCAACAATCACCATGATGAAGAATCCGTGGTGGTAGGCGTGGTGGGCGTGGTGAACACCTGCAGCGATCTTACGGGTACGAACGACCTCCTTCAGAGCGACTAGCACCAGTTTGACCGGCAGGAAGGCCACGCATTTGTAGAAAAGGTTCAGGGGGCAGTAGAAGATGAGATACCTGTTTGCATTTGAAAAACAGGTAAGAAGATGTAGGTGAAAGTGATTACAAAGGGTATATATTCAGGGGATCTCCTCCCCTGTGAGGAGGGTATTTTCTCACCAGACAGCTGAGGCCAGCAAGATGTGGCTGTTGTGTTGGAAATAGTCGATGGGGCTGCTTCCAAGCATGATGTCTGCGAGGATGTAACTGCCAAAGCAGTAGAGCATGGCGCAGAGCCAGGAGGCCGCGGGACTCCTGCGAGAAACCTCCACTGAGCCTGCAACACAGAGCAGAAACATCAGGGGTTCAAAGGTGTGAAAAAGCACGACATGTGGACAACACACACTTTCAGAGAGGGTTAAGGAGACTTATCTTTTTAATTATCTTTTTTTTTTAACTTTAAGTACTAACTAATACAAACAACAGAACCAGGTTTCAACCTTAGTTTATTCCTTTACTGCAGAGAAAGTATGAAAATAAATTCTAAATAGATTCTATTGGTAAATGTTATATTTGGCGCCATCTCGTGGTCATAACAGAACATAGCACACCTCAATTCCATTCCAAAATACCTGTATTTATTTATTATCATCATTTTAAATATACAACCTTTATTTTAACATCCTTTACTACAGTGCACATTACTCATTTGTGTGACTTTTATTCTAATATTTATTATTACAGTTTTAAAATATGCAGTTATTTACTAAATTTCTGAAAAATCTGCTGTAAAAGCTGTTTTAGGGACTTTTCCAACCTGACAGTGACAGAAAATTGGGATTATTTTATATTTTTATGAGAATTGAAGCTTATTCACATAATATTTAGCCAGAAGCATATCCTAATTAAATGAGCCTTACAGACCAAACTGTTTATTATCAGTGGATCCAGTGTGTGAGCGGTGTCTTCGCTCACACCCTGTCTTGTCTTTGGGGACACGCCCTGATAGCACACATTTTCTTCCTGAGCTAATATTGACTCCACATGAGGACACTTGCTTATGCATTTTCTAAAAACAGCATTTGTAATATACAGAATCCAGCAGCTCAAACACATAAGACGTTTAGCATCAGATAAATAATTATTTATGTTTAAAACTGTGAGTAAAATATCTGCTCATGTAATACTGACTCACTTAACTGTTTGCAAACATTCATTAAAACTAATGAAAAACATCATCTGAGCTAAATGAGTTTCTCAGTTGAATCTCAATGCTTTTTTAAGTCCTTTGTTTTCTATGAGTTATGGACAGAATGAATATGAAACATCTGAAGGGTGAACTCCTTTTCATCATCATGTTTTTTGAAGTTGTTCTTGTCCATATTTATTCATTTTGTGTCCTATTTTTATTTGTTGACATCCCAGATCATCTCACATCATTCATTTGTTGAATTGAGTTGCTTTTATTCATGTTTTCTGTTGCAGTTTGTCTCATTTTAGCTGCATTCCTTTTAAAAAGAAATACATTTCATGTGAGATTTTGTAGTTTTGGTCGTTTGTTGTCACATTCTGGACGTTTTGCCTTTGTTTTTGTCTCTTCACATATCTTTTTAATGCATATTTGTTTACATCTTGTCAATGCTGAAACGTGAAGCCTGCTGACTCCTGGGTCTGTTCCCAGCCTGCATATTCAATAAGCTCACCACAATCTTATTAAATAATAACAAACATGAACCATAAATATAAACTGTGCAAATGTTAAATGTTTATGCACAAATTGTTCTATACCTTTGTATAATTTGTACGGTGTTTCTGGTGGATTGTACTCATCCAGTAAACCGAGATGTGAGCACAAATCTCCAACAACAGGTGGGTGAGGGTGTCGTGGTGCGACTACCAGTCCGCCCGAGAGCAATGTGATCCTGAGAAATGTTGTTATGCTATAAATACATCCCACTAACGTTCTCTTCCTGCAGTGCAACTGTTGGGCCCGGCTTGACCTCTGACCTCACACTTGTCTCAATTTCCTTCACCTTTAAAACTCATTCATGTGCTGTTGTAGCATGTGCCATGAACTAGTTCACTCCAAAGTGACAGCAGTGAATAAGAGATGATCTCACAGATGCTGGCCATTTGACTGTCAAATTACAGATATGAAAATGTGGTAATGTTAGAAGTCATAAACAGGAACATGCTACAGTGGACTTTGATCTAAATGTCATAAAAGTCTTGTTTTGTTGTTGTTTTTTAGCTCATTTTCTCCACATGTAATTGTTTACTATGAGTGGTTATATCTGTGTTCATTTAACTAATCAGAAAGCTTTTTTTTCATGCTATAACTCTTCTTTGCCAAAACCTGTTGCCTACATTACCCACAATGCTCCCTAATTATGCAGTTTGGAGCTGCAACAAGCTGATCCCCTTTTTCAAACTCCAAACCTGCAGATCCATCCATCCATCCATTTTCTGTAGCCGCTTAATCCTCCACAGAGGGTCGCGGGGCAGCTGGTGCCTATCTCCAGCGGTCAAGGGGCGAGAGGCGGGGGACACCCTGGACAGGTCGCCAGTCCATCGCAGGGCAAACCTGCAGATTTCTGTCATTTTTTTAATTGTTGGGACCAGTTTTCTTTCATCCTGCTGACTTTTATTTAACATATATGGCCGTCTCAGACTCTGAATAGTGATCTAAAAGTGACTGTCTAAACTAATAAAACTGTTGTTTTTGTATTTTAATATCCACCACGGTGCCATCACCAACATAATAAACCATTATTATCAGGAAAGATATGACCTAGCTGAGAAACATCTATGTGATGAAAACTATAAGATTGTCCTTCACTGTCTAAATAAACACAATCTGCTTTTGAAACATAAAATAATCCACCTCAGCCTCCTTTTATCATTTGAGTGTGACGTCTACTTGTCTTCCCTAAAAGTTCAAGTGGAATAAAAGAAAACAGCCTGAGCGTTTTTTCTAATGAACTCTGACTCCAGAGTGATAAAAGGAGGTTTTTAGTTTAATCATGCTTGGCTGACAGTCCAACAACATAGTACGTGTTTCATGTTCACTGCAAATAAAACCCTCAATGTGCCTTAAAAACCTTTAGCTGGAGGGGGCTTTTAGAGGCACACCAACTCTGTCTATTTCAGGCTCTTCTATTTATTTCTGGTATGCACACAGGCCTTCACTCAGGTTTCATTCTCCTTCAGACTCTGCAGCTCAAATGAGTCAAATATCAAAGAAAATCAACCCAAATCTGAGAGCTTTGATTTGCTTGATGGATTTCCCACAACCTAAAGGAGGTCAGGCTGCAGCATCAACACACACCTTCTCACCAAAGCTGCCTGCTGGTGGAGTTTATGTAACAGGTCAAGCTTTATAAGGAAAGGGTATTAAACAGAAAACAGCTATAAGAGGGGGAGATCATGTAGACTAAAAATATAATGTTTTAAAATAGCAACAAAAAAAATCCAGTTTAATAAACAATCATGTTTGATCTATTACTTTTAGTTGTTTTTTTTAATTCCAAATAGCATAAACAGCCATCCAGTTTAGACACATTTTGCTGTGGATTCTAACATTGATCAAACAGTAAAGTAAATTATAAGACCACGTGACACCTTAGAGAGAACAGACACTCACCTGGCTCATATTTAAGGTAAAGGATGGAAACGATGTAATAAGCGAGGTCAAACACAGGAAACATTCCCATTTTAGAGAAAGCCTGGGACACCTCGCCCAAATTAAGAACTGCCAGCACGTTTTCCATGTTGCCTTTCTGTCTGATGAGCAGCAAGTCCTTCTGCTTTTCTTTTTATTCCAACTGCGCAGTCTGGATCCGAAGCCCCCCCAGCCCGCTGTCCGCCGTCTCTCCACCAAGCCCCCCGTCTCCAAGTGAACGTGTGACACTCAACCCCTCCTATTAATACCGCTCATATCCAGAGCTGCACCATCCTCATCCTCATCCAGCTGCTCCGCGTCTCAGGAGGTCTCAGCTGCTCGCCATGGAGCAGGAAAACAAAAAAGGCTTGTTCCTGTGTTTTTGTTGTAATCACTACCGAACTGGGCCACAAGACGCTGTTCGGGGTTTAATCGCGCAGCCTGGCGGCATAAACCCCAGATACGCGTCCACGTTTAATTCGCACAAAGATGAATTCACCCGTTCGTAAAAATATTCATAATCCGGATCAGATGATTTTACATCGAGGCTGTCACAGCTGATCTAATCTGTGTTGTTTACATTCAGAATGATGCAGAAATACAACCTAAATACACAACTATAATTTAGATTTATTGATCAATGTATTACATTTGTTAATATCAATATTATTTTTTACATTATTGGTATTATTATTGCTTGACGAATGATGTGTATGTCCACTAGAGGGCGCCAAATCAAAAGACATTTTACTTTTTAAATAAACATTTAGTACAAAAGAAAATTGTACATATTTGTTGGTTAATTTACACTTAATTTAAGCTTAATAAGCAATTTAGTTGAAATCTGTTCTGTTCTGTTTTGTGTGTGTGTGTGTGTGTGTGTGGGGGGGGGGGGGGCTTCACAACATCAACCCTTAAATCCTCAAATTGTTTAAAAGTATTTTTATATAGATTTAAAGTATTTTACCTAAAGGGGATTCACTGCATTTCAGCGTTTTTGGAAATATTTAAAACCCTCAAGATAAATCCCAATATTAAACTAATAAAATGCTATTTTTATTTTTGAAAGAACATATTAAATTTGAAACAATGTCTCTACTCGCCTTTTTTTTTACTTAATATTTTTGCTTTGTTGCCCCGCGACCCTCTGTGGAGGATTAAGCGGCTACAGAAAATGGATGGATGGATGGATTTTTGCTTTGTAAAAATTTTAACTTGCAAAGTTTTTAAGGAAATGTGAATTTGATTGCTGTGCAAGTTTTTAAACTACATTTTAAAATGTTGCTGAAATAGATTTAAACACCTAATTTATTTAACATCTTTTAAAAGACCAGTATTCTAAAATATATATGCAAGTGTTCTGCTGTTCTATAGGAATGTTTTGGCAGATTTAATTCTGATCATGCAGCAACTTTTCATTCATTCGCATCCATTTCCTTAATTATAGGCTACTGTAGTTTATGTCACAATAATAATAGATATCATATATTTATGGTATTTATGACAATAATATTCCTCTAATGCAGGTTTACAGGCAACATATTTGACGTATTTGAATTTTTACATCCTATAATATCATACTTTCTACATTGATGGCTACTTTCAATAAAATCATACAAAGTTAGATCTGTTGAGACACATTTATATTTTTGTTGTTTTCATTGTTTGTTTGTGTGTTGTTGTTGTTGTTGTTGTTGTTGTTGTTGTTTTGCCAGTGATAGGTGAGAACTCAAAACTAGAAGGCACCTTACAGTCAAAATTCAGGACATAAAATCCCCGAAACATACCAACAAGCGTCCTGCCATCCTATTGGCTACTTTCTCGATTGCGTCAAGAATCACGGAAGTAGGGCGTTTGTGTTGTTGTTAGCAAAATGATCGGGGATCTTTTAATATTTGGGTAACTAATTATTTGTTTTCCCTTTACTACATAGTAGAACAGTTTTTTGTGTGTCTGTGTGTCTGTGTGTGTTTTGTTGTGTTCTGTTTTACTGCTAAGAGAGCTCTGTAACCCGTAAAATGGTGATGCCAGCTCAGCAGCTAACAACGTTAGCTCATCAGGTCAATACAAACATTTCATCTCAACAAACCCTGTCTCTGGTTTCATTCTTTAGGACTTTACTGGTGAATGCGGGAGCTGTGCTGAATTTCAAGCTGTGAGTATGACCATGTCTTAAACTGTACACTAATTTCAAAGCTAAACATGAACAATCCAATTAGTTAGATTTTAATACCTGCAATATTTTTCCCATTAAGGTACAATAAGGTTATTTGTATTCTAATCTACACTATTGTGTTTTACAGAAAGAGAAAAGAGGCGCATGGGTTTGGAGATGAGTCTGGAGCTCCAACGACAGGTGCTCAAACTAAATGACATCTCCAGCAAATCGAACCATAACATTTTGTTAACACAAATACTGAAGTAATATTCAGCAAGAAATAGGTCAACTTTGTGCATCGTTAGGATTTCATATGCAGGGCTTGCATCTTGTTACTTACAGTGGCATGAAAAAGTGTTTGCTCACTTCAAGTGATTAGTTACCTGAGGCTGCTGCACACTTGGGAGCTGGTGCCTTTCTCCAGCAGTCACAGGACGCCACTGTAAATTATTTATCATCTCATATCTTGTTTTTTAGGTGACAACATCAGAGAGTTCCTGCTCAGCCTACGATACTTTAGGATCTTCATCGCACTGTGGAACATTTTCATCATGTTCTGCATGATTGTGTGAGTAACTCTTGCTTTGTGCAGTAACTGGTGTTTTTAGTTATTGGTCTCAGGGTTTAGTTTTTTTAAGGTAACCTCTGAAACTGGAGAGCTGACAAGATGTCTTGTTTTAATACTTGTCTAATACTTATTTTTAGCAGCTGTAATGTGGTGACTAATACAATTTAAAATATTTCTATGATGACAAATGTAACATTTTTTTTAAATACTAACATTTTGACTTGAACCAGAGTCTTTAAAAATAAAACAATCCTCAGTTTTAAAAGTATTTAGGACATAAAGCCCGACTCAGTGTTGGACTAGTGATAACCTGCTTACTGTTCTTTCTAATGCAACCTGGTTCAAACTAGCTCTCAGTCAGTTTTATTTTACATCTCACAGTAACTGCTCTATTTCTAACCAGCTGATTGTCTTTTTAACAGACTGTTTGGATCATGATCCACTTTTGGAGACTTCCACCTGAAAATCAGCTTTTCAAGATGAACGATGCAGTCCTCTTCTCTGTTGGACACTTCTGCTCCTTTGGTTCTTGTAGTTTCAATATTCCTCTTTTTCTTTTACAACCCAGTAATTAACTTCAGGCTGTGCTGGAAATAATATACTTTTTGCCGAAGGTGTTACGTTTCTACATGTTTGTTTTTGTAACTGTCCTATCTTTTCTTGTATTCTTTATTTTAGAGCATAAACTGTTTATGTTGCATGTTAGAAATATCTTGAGATTCCTCGTGCACAGCCGCCACTGGAGCTGCTTTCAGCAAATGTGCACATGTCTGGTTTGCAGGTGAAAAATGCTCCTGGTTTTATCCAGCTGATCGCGTGTGTGTTGTGTTGTGAGCTGCTTTTCAAATTCACTCTCTTCCTTTAATTGCCCTTTAATTGCAAAGCAGATGTGCTGTAAGTAAATATATAAATATATACACAGTATATTGTAAAGGTGTCATTAATTTGAATAAAGGATGAGTTTTTCTTATTGAGTAGAATTTAGTTATTTATCACCATCATTTGGTCGAACAAGCATCAAACCCACAATCAGAAAAAATATCATTTATTTTAAATTACCTGAGAAATACACAGAGCAACAGTAATAGTGTATTTATTTTCTATACAAGCAGTTTGACAAAGAACACAATGAACAGTTGATTTTTCTCAGTGTGCATGGTACTCACGATGCTGATCAGGAAATAAATAAAACATCCTCTAAAGAAGAAACAACTCTTAACTATAAATATTTAAGCCTTTTTGCTTCATTTAGTTTGAGCTTTTGACATACTATATTAGTTTGATACTTGTAATTAAGTTTATTGAACCAGGATAGTTTTTTTAAGGTACTGGATCAACAATTCATCCTTTTTTCATCAGTAAAGTTTTAAAAAATCTTGGATTTTCTCAATGCAAAAAAAAAAAAAAGTACCCATGGACTTTTGTGATCTAACCTTCATGTCCAGGTTCAGTCAGTTTTCTCCAGCTTAAGTTAGCTTTATTGTAGAATGCAGTTTGCTCATCACTGCTAAAGTGTACAGTAAGTTTGACATGTTTTAATAATTTGTCTGTGGAGCATCGTTGTCGTAAACATCTGAAACAAATAAACAGATCTTTAGTAATTAAGCAGATGCTATATATAAATATAAAAATACATTATATATATATTAAAATATGAATATTTGAGCTTACCAAACGGATGGGCAACATCATCATATATTTCTCCTTCCCTGAAATAAATAATTGTTTTGAAAGAAACAAGTAATTTTTAATCAGTCTATTATATTATGCTAATCACTTCTTGTTTTACTGATACAATAAAATAGCTAAACATTTTTACCAAAAACTACCATCATCAACATAAGTCAAATTATGTGCTGTATAAATCAAATTTAAAAGCTGCTATAACTTATTCAGTATAGTTTACGTTCCCCGTTTAGCTCATATGTTTTCATGTATGTAACAATCATTTCAGGGTTTTTTAGATTCTGTGAAGAGAATCATAAGATCAAATAACCTGAGAAGGATTAACTTACAGATGAAGAAGAAATGCTGTTGACACATAACCATCTGAGAGATGAGACAAACCAGATAATCACAGTCAGTGCTGTAACTGATTACATCATCACTGCTCGTGCTCCACATAGGGCTAAACAAGGTGTGAGAAATACAAACTGTTTACGTACAATTTCCAAAACTTCGACACAGATATTTCTTCTTGCTGGTTTGTTCGATGACCTCTACGACCTCTCCCTGAGTCACTGGAAGGTCTTTAGACCCTAGTTTCTTTATCACGCAGTTAGGATCCACCATCATGGTTTGCAGCACCCTGATTGGCCCTTCATACTGAGGAACAGCAATCACAGTTCATTATTGGTGCATGTCAGTTTGAGTTTTAGTGTTACTTGATTAAGGCCTCAGTCTCATGTTTTTTACTTGATATTAGTTTGTGAGCTCATAATTCAGACAGAGAAACAAACTACATTAAAAACCTGGTTTTAATTATTAACATATTGCAAAAATGTGAAAAGAATTTACCTTAAATTTCTTCTTTAGCTCCTTTTCCACTTTGGGGTCTATGCTAAAAAAGATATTTGACAATTAATAAAAAAGTTTTTTAAAGATACTTATTTAAAGAAACCGTTTTTATTGCAATTTTTTTCCCGTCTTTGGGTCTTAGACATTATTTTAATTCCTTTCAGAACAAAATGTGTACTTGATTTCAGGTGGTGGTGGGGGGAAATCATCAGGAATAGGCTGCACATCGTCATAGTCATCTGTATGAAAAAAAACAGGGAAAAAATGAATTTAACAATAAAATAATGAGAGGGCGGGGTACACAGATGCTGTTGAAATAAAAAAAAACACAATATTCAGCACAAAACCAATGTTTTTCCCACAAGGTTTGCTGGCAGTTATCAGCTTTAAGTCTAAATATTATCAATAGTCTTAGAAATACAAAACTGTTATAAATTATTCAAGAAAATGACCCAAAAATGAAAGCAGAAAATAATGTATTTGTTGAAAATTACCCCAAATTCAAGCCAAATTTAAAAGCAGATTTATTATCTAGTCTGATCAGTGACAGTAAAGCTTCTGTTTCAGGTCATTTTAACTTATAATATTTTTCCTCTATTCAGTACTATGTTATTTGATAGTGGGTATTCATTATTCCTAATCTGCTCTTTATGTGTGTATGTGATGACACTCACCATCATCTGGAAGGAAACTGCAAATTAAAGGAAACACAATCACTAAATTAGGTTAAATCAACTTGACAAGTGTTGCTTCTTATCTTGTCAGTGACAAAAATTATTTAAAAAAGAATGAGTCAACAAGAATAATAAATCTTTACCCGTCGCTGCTGTTAGACTCCATATTCAGCCTCATCTGGGGGTCTGGAGGTGGTGGAGGTAAGTCAAATGTCTCCATTTTTCTAATCAGGGGCATTTTTCTCTTCACTGCCTCGTAGTCGATATCCACACATGTGTTGCTGATGTATCCGTCTGTGTGAAAACGCAGCGCAACAACTTCAGAGTGGCGGTATGAGTGAGAAACTTAATAATGAAGCAGCTCGGACGCTGCCCAGATAAACAAGGCCCCAATGAGAAGCCCTGATGAACTGAACACTAGAGCAGTCATGACTATCTTACACACCTGCAGCATGCATGCCTTATCAAGGCTAAGTAATAAAATACAATCTGACTATTACAACTGGCATCATCGCAGAAACAAATAAGCTGGTTTATACCACCGTAGTGATCGCTTTGCTATGAGATAAAACCACAGGTCACAAACATTATCCCCATGGAGAAAGAGGCTTGAAGCTATAGATCAAGGCAGCAGGGAGAGAAATTAGTCAGAAGACCAGAAAGGTGCAATGAAGAAAGAGAAAGCTCCAAGAACAAGAACCAGTACATGTCACAGTGGCAGACATCAATGAAGGAGTCTGAAAGAAGTATGAAAAGTTGGACTGCACCAGGTCCTGACATGATCCACAGCTACTGACTAGAGAAACTGACTGCTATCCAAGAACTTCAGGCAGCACAGATGAATCCAGAGTGGATGACCAAAGTCTGGACAGTCCTGATTAGGAAAGACCCTGCAGAACGGCCTCTGAGCAACATGGAAACTCCTCAGACTTCAAAGCCGTGAAGATCAATATATATAGGGCACAGAAAGGAGTTGGCAGCAGCACCAGAGGAGACAAACACCAACTCCTGGTTGACTGAACCATTGCCTGAGACTGTAAATCCAGACACACAGACCTGAGCGCCACCTGGACAGGACTACAAGAAACCCTGTGACTCAAAACCACACTCATGGAGCCTGGAGTTCTTGGAAATGTGTAAAAACCAGAGTCTGAATGAATCTGAGTTTTAACACAAGACTGTAATGCAGTTCAGGCATTCTGTTTGCAGTCAGTACAAATGTCTCTCTGTGTGTGTGTGTGTGTGTGGGGGGGGTATTGTGTGGGGTCTCATAGATAGGAGATGTACTACACGACTGTGTGAAATTGAAGCTGAAACTCACAGTTTCTACTCATTGACCGAGCCAGCCATTTGCCTCTGGGGTTGTTCTCCACGCGGAGGATCTCAATGCTCTCTCCCTGTTGGACGCTGAGATCCAGTTTTCCTTCACCGTGCCAGTCGTGACGAACTCTGGCAGTGTGAAGAGCTTCTATCTCACCTTGTAGCTACAGAGAAACACAAAAGTTTACACAAAATGATCTGACATGTACGTGAAAGTAAAGACCCACAACAATCTCCTGGTTTTGTTTTCCACCTGAAAGTTCTTCTTTAACTCGTTCAGTTTCTTCTGTTTCTCCAGCTGCTCCTTCTTTTCCTGCTCCTGCTGCTTCTTTGCTTCTTTCTTGTTTTGCTTCTCAAGAGTTGAAAGGTTTGCCTCCAGCTGGTCTCTTAAATAACAAAAACACTCAAAATAATAACTCCTACTCGTACTTTTAGTGAATCACTTCACTTTTTTGTAGTAAATTGTATAAAGTCAGTAAAGCTAGCTTTTTTCTAATCAGCTTAGTCTTGGTGACATATGATGAATGCACAATAGAAAGGTGTATTATTATCACTTGAAGCATCATCTGTAGCAGCAAGTTATGGGCTTTTTACTTTAGCTGCAGCCGCAACAAATACCAAAATAACACAAGACACTCGAGAGAAGTCTGTGACGTTTGTGCAGCTGTAGCCACAGTCTACTTTTGGTCGATAGTGAGATAATAAATGATAAAAGCAGGATGTTTACTTACTCATCAATAGCCTCATACACATCATCATTGTCCTGCAAGAAGAAAGGTTCATGTTGCAGCGTTTAACAGTTACTTATAATCCTGTTTTTTCTGCCTAGATGTATTGGAGTGTTTCGTGTTCTTACCCCGTCGTCCAAACTCTGCGAATTGTTGTCACTGTAGGATTCTGTAAACGTATTAAGTAAAGACACATTTTATTGTATTTGAAACACATCATAGCTCTCAGCTGTATTTTTACTGGTCAAAACAGAAAATGTTGCAGAATTTTACCAGTTTTTTCAAAACTTCCAACATCATCGTATGGGTCCAGTTCATCCTCAAAGTCTCTGAAATAAATAAAGACGTTTAGTAAACATCAAATCATATCTGTTATAATAACACATCGCACATCATGGTTTAGTGATATGACACTTCGAGACGTTTACCAGAATATTTCTGAGTCTCAGGTTTCCTGTTAGCAGTAAACACAACTCTCACACCCAAAGCTGCATGCATATTTAAAGATGTGAACTTTCAGAGGCACTCACACAGAGGCGATCTGTCGCTGCAGTCTGGTTGGTTTGATGGATCGCTCTGGAGGCTGTGGAGGACTCATTACTGCTGGTAAAGATGTTCTTCTAGTTGCTATGGCTGTAAAACAGGTGGGAGAACCAGTGAGAAACTTCACAGAAGAGGAAAATCACGCTTTAAAATCATTTCAGTGCAAAGAGTTTTATCTCTGGTTTGTCTCAAAGGTTTTTCAAGGAAAATAAAGGATGTAATGGTAAAATTACAAACAGAAAATGGTGCCAATATGTTCAAAATAAACCAAACATTCAGACTCTTTGGAGTTAGGGTGTATCAGATCTTTTATCTCCCCTACTATACCACAAAAAATATTTACTGGAATGCAAATCCAGTTTTCCGGAATGACTTAACCTACACTTATCCTTGTAATTTTATTCAGTCAGTTATTTTTTAACAAAAACAGTGACTGATTTTTAGTGGCTGACAATAAAAACATTATTGGGCGTGAACTCTGACTTACCATCACTCCTGTTTGCAGCAGAGACAGCAGTTCCTCGTTTAATCTTCAGAAAGGGCTCCAGGTTGACATAAGGAGGCCGTTTTGGTTTTAAAGGCATCGGTCCTTCAAGAGGCAGGGGCCTCCTTAGAGGACTCACGTCTCTTGAGCTCCTCTGGCGGTACTGCTGTCGGAGAGGGTGACGAGTGGTGGTGGGAGACGGTGCATGAGCTGGAACTGGGCTTTGAGTTAAACCCTGATAAGGGCGTTGAGGTCTCTGGTGCATCAGCATCATGTTCTGCAGCATCTCCCCCTTCTGCTTGACCTTGCTTGTGTCCCCCGGTGGAAGAGATGGTCTGATTGCAGAAATGGGAGGCGGTCGAGGAAAAGATGCAGAAGCAGGTCTGGAGGGGATGGGGGCTGCCGCTGACTCCGCTCTTGGGAACTTCACCAGACCTGGACCAGCTGGAGGAGGAATTGCAGGTGGCAATTTATGGATCAAATCATTCTCCATCACAGGAGCAGCCCCTCTAATCAAGCCTGGCCGTGGAGATTTTGGAGAGTTGCTGTCTCGGCTGCTGGTGTCCGAGGTTCTGGCCTGGCTGTTGAACTTGTCCCTCAGAGCCTTTACATCAACATTCTCCCCCTGAAACACAACACAAGAGTGCAAATTCAACTGCTGCTTCTCTGACTCTGAAGCAGGAAGTTAGCAGTGCAGCATAGAGCAGGGCATGCCCCCACGCTGAAACACAAAGTGAGAAAATGCACCGTGCAACATCTCAGTCAGTTTCCTGGTTATGATTTCCACAGAGCAGATTAGTTTCTGCAGTGCACAGAAAAACCCTCTCAGCACACAACAAGTGCAGCAAATATTAGGCTCCTAAGAGACAAAAAAGGGACAATTAAATTAATTCATTTTTAAAAATCAGTAGTTGAAATTAAAACATAAAATTTACATTTAATTACAAAATCAAAATTTATTAAATAATTCATATAAATGTCAAGGCATAAAAAAAATCACAACGCTCCTTGTTGCCACTTTCATTAATAAACAGTTCACTCTCATTCAGTGGGATTTGATCATCAACTAGCCATCAAAAGGCTCAGGACTCATAGTTAATTTATTAAAATGTCTTCTTTTAAAGCACATTGAAGTTATTGATCACAGGTCCAAATGTCTGAAAATGTATACCAACAATTTTGCTATTAACTTTTCAAATGTTCAGAATTCAAATCTGCACTGAGTTTAGTCATCCACAGCCTTATGCTGCTTAGCTGAAGTTTATTTATTGCAATATTAATAAATGGTTAAAATGGTCATCTGTCAGGGTGAGCAGCAGTGATATCAGAGCATGGTTGTGACATTCAGTTATATTTACTCTGATTCTATGAATGGTGTGTGTCTGTGTGAATCTTGAATGGAGTTTTGCATCAGATCTTTGCAGGTTACATTTAACACATTCAGTTTTTCAACAACTCTGGTTTCACAGTGAACGATTACTGGTAACAGACCACAAACCAACAGTAGTCAGTGTATTTAACCACTTTATGTAAACAACTGTCCAACACCAAAATGAGGCAAAGTGAGGGATTTTTAAAAAATTTCCCACAATCCACTATGACATAAATATCACACTGGGTTGAGTGACTATATTAAACGCATCATCCCCAACACCTCTACTGTATTTGGCTGCAAATCCTTCTGCTCTGCAGCAGGATGTGACTGGAAAACACCACATCTATTACTACCTGTAGATTTAAACTTCATCAGATTATAGCTGACTGCTGCTCTTGTTGATTCACCCAGATCACACTTATTTACATGCATCCATACACATTCACTCTCCTTTACAATGTACTAATACTTCTGCGTGCATACGTGCACACATTTTTCTAATGTCTGCCTTTTATTTTATATATCAGGGTTTTATTCGTTCATATGTATTTGGTTTTTTTGTACTCCCTTCCGAGGCCTGTCAGCCAGGTCGTGTTTGTAAATGAGAACATGTTCTCAAATATTTTACCTGATAAAATAAAGAATGTGTTCACCATGAAAATGTTAATTTAAAGATGTATCTGAAAATAAAAAGAACATCAAAATGTCACTTCTTAGAGGACAGCCATGAAGCAATGAATAGACAATGCTGATTGAATGTGAACACATAACATGTGCAGTGGTAACGTTTCTTTTTGACGTATGAGTTCATAAATAAAACATCGAGCAAATGTTTCACAAGAACCAAACATTTGTTTGTCCCAATTCTTGTTTTAAAAGTGTAACTGCACATGTTTAATGAATAAAGGGTGCTAAAAAGGAAATGTTCCTCAGAAAAACTGTGGGTTAGAATGAAGTCTAAATGCTTTTATGACCCAGCAAGAAAAAGCTACATTCAAACAGCTCATATAGCGATACTCAGTTCAATAACATTTTAAAGTTTCTCTAACAGAAAAAACTCTCTAAACTTACACATTTGTTTTTAGATTCACAGCAGATGTTTCCAGATGTGGTCGACTGCAGAAGCATGCCAGAGCTCATATAACCACATTTATTTTACCAGATCAGATTACCATCATCATAACAGAGAGTTTGTACCATAATGTTTGATATTTTATAGCTTTAATCACTTTGTCTGCATGTCATGGATTACTGATCAGGAACAGATAGATCTTTGTTCTCATTGAAGTGGATGTTTAGAAGTCATTTCCTGTTTGGGGTTTTGCATGAAACTGAATTTTGCCTCTATCTCAAAGGTTGACTTTGTTTTCAGGTATGATTTGTTATTTGCCACAATTTCAGTTGAAAACATTTTAAATGTATTTGAAAACCTAACACACATTTGACTACTCTAAATTTTGATCAGGTTTTTTGATACTTTAGTTGTGTTTATTTGGGGTTGAATGTTGTCATTCACATTCTCTATGTAAAGCACTCAGAGAAGAAAAAACAAGTTGCAGTTTATAGACAGAGGTCCTTCCACCGGATTGGTTGAAACTCAGCAGGCGGAGTCAAGAAACAGTTTAGAAACAGAGCTAGTTTGACTTGATGTGATGACCAAAAGGAACGCTTTTTGTTTTCATTCAGCATCTCTGCTATTCCTTCATCAAACAATACAGGAATAAAAGAAAGGAATTCATGTCCAAAGTCAAACAGAGCAGGAAGTGCTCACAACCACACATCTCTACCTCAGGCAGCAGCATCCTGCACCAGTAACCATGGAAACGCCCACTGCACCAATAAGCTGCAAGCTTCGCATGCTGCTGTCGCCACAGTGTCGCTGTCTCTCTTATAACAGGGACCAAAGGAAGCACGAAAAAAAAGTTTTAAACCACAAAAAGCGCACACACAAAGTGGGGGGGTTCCACTTCCAGTCAGTCAGTCAGTCAGTCAGTGAGCGTCTGCAGCAGTCAGAAAAACGTGTGTGTGTGTGTGTGTGTGTGTGTGTGTGTGTGTGTGTGTGTGTGTGTGTGGTGTGTGTGTGTGTGTGTGTGTGTGTGTGTGTGTGTGTCTTCAGGACACCTAACTCATGCAACGGTCTCGCCACAGACTGTAAACATGCAGGTGCACCAAAAAACAAAGAACAAGAACTACAGCTGAACAACATGAAATGGTGACAGAAACAAAAGGATTTAATCGAGGTCACGATTCACATTTACTTTAATGATTTTATATGCTTGATGCATAATGCATAATGCAAGTTAACTTTATACACCATCACTTCTAAAACTGTGGATGTTGCCTCAATGTAGCTCAGCAGTTATCTCATAATCCCTCCAGAACAAGCCAGCTATACAAATACCTGAATCAACTTTAACAGTCGATCTCTCCAGACGACTAACATTCCATGTGGCTGATTTAGCTTAACAAAACATTAATAAATCATTTATAAATCTGAAGACACTGATGCCTGCTTTTTCAAAACTAAAAAACAAATGAGTGGAAGTAAAGAGACGGAGAGAAAACTGTTAATGATTGACTAGAGATAGATGTGGAATAAAGCTTTCATTCATCAGCTGCAAAACAAACATTTATCTAATTTGTTAACTCAAACTTCCCCTTTTAGTGTACAAAACAAACTTGCTTTTAATGTTTTAGGTAAAAGAAAGAAGAAATCAGAGTTTAGGAAATAAAAACACTGATCAGAGACTTTCTCCTAAAATTAGGTCTTTTACAGACGCCTGATTGGTGCAGAGGAAACGATCTGGAAAAGAGGAGATGCGTGAAAGGAGTGAATAGATTAAATGTAGTGAAAAATCTTACCATGTTTGCTTTGTTTAATGATCAATACCGTGTTCCATGTCCAGCATTTCCTCAGTATCCCGGCTGATGTTGCTGCTCTAACAGCCACATGACTCAAACTTACTGCAAAGGAGGAAATGCTCTGTAACTCAGCGTGGGCAGCAGGGTGACTGAGAACAACACCGGTTTAAGAGCAGAAACCTTAACATGATGTCAGCCAAGTGGTTTCCCTTCCACCTGAAATGTTAGGGAGGGTTTTTTACCATCTGTCTGACCCACATGAAGAAACAGGAAAAAAGAGCCTGGTTGTGTACAAGAGTGGAAAACAAAAACAAGGAATAACTTTAAATATAAAACACAAACATAGCGTAAAACAACAAAATAATACAGTTGAAAAAATTAAGTGAGGTGAAACAAAAATGCATTTTTTTTTATTTATTTTTTTGTCTGTATGGGAGAAGTTAGGTCAAGTCGACTGAGACAAGCCACCTATAAGGAAACTCTTTTCAGCCACTTATATCAGAGATTTTGTTCTTTCAGTCACAATCCGGATCTGGAAGTCGGACTAGTAATTCAAGAGCTTTGCCTTTAAGCTCAGCTCTTTCTTTATCACAAGAGACTGAAGCAACGCCCTCCTCGCTGCAGACAAAGCTTGGTCCATCTCTCACACCCTGGAACAAAATACCAAAAAACTCCTTCCCTTGAGGCAGAGACTTCCCAACAAGGAAGAACAGCTACGTTTTATGAAACTTAATGAGCCAGTTTGTGTGCTAAAGGTAACTCAGAGAGAACAGGACACACTAAGGCTCATGAGGATTTATTTAATCAGCTCAAAAACAGCCGAACAATAATAATCAATCACTAATCTTGTCCAACATCTTGGACTTCCACCATTTTTATTTTGTACCTAAAAATATAGTCTCTGTGTCATGAGCCATAAACTTTAAAGGTGGTTTCCTGAAAAAACATTTTTGTTCGTGTTTTTTCTGATTAATACTGGTCACTCTGAGCTTTTCATGCAGGCTGAATGTCTTCTACATATATCTCCATTTAGCTTCTTATAGAAAATAGAGGTTGAAATGCTAGGATTTGAACAACCTTGCAGATCTACGTCACACTGCGAATTTGCATTCATGGTCTGGCCCATCTTGGCTCACGCCGCCCCACAGGCAGGCCTGGATTAATGCACAGGCTAGATATGGTTTGAGCCTAGGTGCCTTGTGTGGTCTGGGCGACCCATCGGCCAGTAAAAATATTTTATTTTATTTAAACTTACATGCAAGAATATTCTTAAAGTGAATTGGCCAACAAAATCGTAAGTGGCGCAGATTTTTTGTAATCTTGACTCACGTTATGTGACACATAATGTTCATGTATAGAAACGGAACAGAATTATAATAATTGAACTGTATAGAGGTTTAAGACATTGTCTCTCATGTGGGAGACCTGGGTTTGAGTCTCAAGCTGGGTCAATGTTTTAATTTTCCTATAAGAGATTAGTAAAGGATACGGTTGGGTAAGTTAACATATTTTTGATATCAGCAGTTATTCTGAGGACTTTGTGCTTTGCCACACATCCTAATGTTAACCTCCACGGTTCTACGGTCTGCTTTCGCCCCGGTTCAGGTGTCACAGCAGCACAACAGGTTTGTTTCACATTGCTCATTTTAAGTTGATGATGAGGAACACCACTAACGTTCTGCTCTTTTAGGAGAAAACGTAAGTTCACATGTAGATATTACCATTCTGAAACATTCACTGACAAACGCTGAGGAAGTGCTTCCTCTAAAATGTCTCCTTCGTCCTCGGATTCGGGATCAAAAACGAAAGGCAGAATCTCGTCTGACAATTTGTTGTGATACAGCATCAGCAAACTTCTGCATCAGAGAATAGAAGCATCACTTTTTTCTTTATAAAAATGACTCAAAGCATTGATTTACACTAGAGAACACTGCAAGTGTATTAAATAAACGAGTAAACCACACCTTTAAAAAATAGAATTCTTAGAGAAGACCAAGGTTTTATTTTCCAGACTTGATAACTGATCATTACTAGTGCTCATAAACAGAACGGTGAGTTTTTTCAGCAGAAAATCAATAACTACTTGAGGTCACAACAACGTCAAGTCATTTTCACTCAAACCAGTCTTTTACAGAAGGGACTGGTTGTTAGAGGTGGGAGACACCGGCGCTCCAGTTGCTCCAGACGGTGGAGACAGGGACATTAGAGGGTTTTCATTGGGAGCTGGTGGAGCACCAGGATATCCTGTTGTTCCTCCACCCATCATGAATCCAGGCTGAGGGCTCATCATACTGCATGCCTGCAGCTGGCCCGCTGCAGGGGGCGCTGTGACACCTGGGGGTGCCCAGGCAGGTGTAGCTGGTGTGGTGGGCCAGTGACCTGCCCACTGGTTTTCCAGAGGCCCCTGGTGCCCCCAAGGCACTGTGGTGGGAGAGAATGGGGGGGAGTTGTATGGAGAGCCCCCTACTGGCTGCTTGGGGAACATGGAGAGAATCTGAGCATTGGAGAGGGTTTGCTGAGGAGATTCTGAGAAGATAAATCCAAAAAGTGTTTAGTAAAAGAGAAATTAGCCAAAACACATGTAATAATTCAAAACATCTGCCCTTTAATAATAATAATAATAATAATAATAATAATAATAATAATAATAATAATAATAATAATAATAATAATAATAATAATAATGGAGCAGCACAACTGCTGAGAAATCAAAAGTTTATATTCATGAATAACTGTGATGAAACATGAAAATATTTTTAGAGCTAGCAGTGTTTCATTATTGTTATAATATGATTGATTTGGGACTTTCAGTATTTTATGAAGTATTTTATGAATTAGTGGATAATAAATAAAAGTTCATTCTAAACATGCAGCAGATATAACCTCATCAGATTTAGGTGTAGTCACACTTTCATCACCACCATGTGATGTGTGTTAACACTGTGGAGGTGTTGATGCTCTCATTCAATGAAGCATGAGGGACTGACTCACTTTGAAATGTAGGAAGATGAAATGCTTGTGTGTTTATGACAAACAGCCTGGCGTACTGACACTCATTTACATGGTGTCAAACATAAAATATCTAAACTGTAGGAATCCTCTTCTTGGATCAAAGTTCTGTTTTTGAAGGAAGTCATGGATTAAAATTCAATAACTTTGAAATCAGTAGATTTCTTGAAATGAAAAGCAGAATTAAAATAGAAAAAATACTCCAGGTGAAAGAAAAGACAGGGTTTTAGAGCCACGCAGAAGAAAAACACACGGACAAGATTTCAGTTGAAATGTTGAGATAGATGTAAAAACCAGAATAAAGTTGAAATGTAATTATTTTCAGATGAAAGTCAAAATACTGTTTCTAAAAAACACTGTAACTGCTGCTGTGGGAGAACCAGCTTTCAGCAAAGTGAAACTGGTGATTCAACTTCCTGAGATCAATGATGACCTCATTCGTGATTTCACAAACATGAAAACTCACCAATGGACATTTAGAGAAGAAATAAATCCACATTTTCTCCTCCATTTTTCATCTCTAAGAGAGACATTTTTTCCACAATATTTGCTCAAACGGATTGTCAACAATAAGTCACGACCTTTAATGTAAATAAAAATAAAGAATTGGTGTAGGCACAATTCAAAGCTATAGGTTATTTGCAGCCTGATGCTTCATTTCCAATTTTCCAGTTTATAAAAACACAAAATCTGTCCATTTAAAATGTCTGGGCTTTATGAATGCATTTTTCATATATTTGGTTTATTAATTTTTTTTAATATGTCTATTTTGGATTTTAACAATGACTTTTTTTAAATAACAAATAAATCAAATGGTGCTGGTAATAGTATCACAGAAATGAGGGTTCAGTTCCCTGCTGACAGTGTAAAGCATGTAAACCTTAAAATCATCACTCTGCCTAAATAAATAAATTGAAATTCACCTCAACAAATTAAAATTAGCACTATTTCCCCCTTTTACGTCAGTGTGTTAATGTTGTGACTGTGCAGCTCAGGCTTTAGGGTTAAAAGACAAAACTCCTGTTTCAGAGCAGAAAGTCAGTAATTTGATTCGTTACTGACCTGGCTGACTGGAACACGAGTTCTGGGAGGGGGACAGAGGCTCCTCCAGCTGAGGGGAAAACACTTCCATCAGCTCTTTATTTGATGGAACCTGCAGACAAAAACAGAAAATACATTTTTATCTCATATGAGCATTTTTACAATAAAGAAGAGGAATATTATAACTAGCTTACTCATCATGAAGTCAAATTGGTTTAAATTAATCATTACATACAAGTACTATGCAATTTGTGTTATCTATAGATATATTATATTATATATTATATTATATTATATTATATTATATTATAAACTGTACTTCAGCAAATAGCTTTCCAATAAGACATACTACTCTGCTCTGGCTTACCTGGTTTGTTAGTCTTGATGAAGACTCTGGTCGTGGACTAAACACATCCTCAAGAGCTGCTTCCTGAAATATAACAACTGACATGTGACTTCCATCATTTAGAAAAACATGCAAGAACCTCATTTTAACCTCAGAATTTCAGGATAATATTTAGGTGTTTGGGGAGAGAATTCTTACCTCGGGTGGAAAAGTTGAGCCTTCGTTTAGAACAACTAAAGAAATGTTCTGAAAAAGAGACAAAACAAAAAGTTTTGACAGCAAACTAACAATGCAGACCGATAATAACATGCACATGTTCTTTCTCACTTGGGTTTCTGTGGATTCATACTCCTGTTCTACTCTCTGGCAAACCTCTTTAATGTCAGTAAGAACCGGATCCGCCTGAGAGAGATGAAAAAGATTACATGATGAAGACACTCACAGCATGGTGACTTAATTTAATATATATAAGCATCTAATATAATAAATTAGATAAATAGCTCTCATTACAACCAAATAAAACGTTAATAATAGTGATTTTTGTTTTTGTTAAGGTTGATTAGTTGTGTCTGTCATCTTAAATAATAAGATTTTCTTTTTTGTAACACATAGACAACTTCTACATGTTTGAAAAGAGTTTGTATCAAATAAAAAGCATAAAGCAGGTTAAATCTGTAACCGTGTCGTTACCTGGTTGACCATCTTGATGTAATACAGAACATAAGTGTCCTGGTGTTGGTAGATATAGGCCAGAGCTCTGGGGTCAAACTCATCTTTAGTCAGAGAGCTGATTTTGTTCCTGTCATGCTCATAAATAACAATCTGAAAAACAAAAGAATTTAGAGGAGAACAGAAAGCATCCATTAGTGCTAGAAAACAAATGAAATTAAAGGACATCAGAGGATCAAACTTCTCTGGGGAAACATTATCTTACTGTTTATAGTCAGCCATTAAAGTGTGGTTTTTAGGTTTTGCAACATTTGTTGTTGATTCTCATCCATTAAACTAACAAAAAGACACAAATATTTAGGGAGAAATCCTCCAATGACATGTAAACTGTTGCATCAATCAAAAAAACTTGTTTTTAAATATATGCAAAAGTTATAGTTGATTGTATCCTAATGTGATAATAGATTTCGGAGACTTCACAATAAATAAAACCAATTTGAGAAACTCCAACTTAAAACACTTCAAGGTTTACATGATGCTGCTTGAATGTTAGTTTGCAAACTTCAACTGAAGAATTGTAAAATTATTCCTAAACACAATATCTGTGTGACTGAGGACATTTTATTCCTTCCAAACCAATCCTTAACTTTGTTTTTGCCAGTAAAACAAAAAATGGGGAATATAGGAAAACAACATTTTTAATAGTGTAATTAAAATGCCAGTGTTTGTGTGGTTGCAGAAGAGAAAATAAATAGAAGCATTGTAATTGTAGGAATGATCCCTAGGAGGCGCTAGAGCTTCAGGACAGTGAAATGACAGCTGGGTCAGTTTACTCACTCCAGTTCTTTCATCCAAAATTTTTAAGCCACTGGAGGAAATTTTTATCCAAACTCTCATCTTGTGTTTCCCCTGTTTTCTTGCTGCTGCCTCAAACCCCTAAAACACACAAAAAATGTGAAAAGATTTAAGTATCAAAAAGGATCTGTTCAAATTTAAATAAATGCTTGAGACAAATAATCCTCTCAGATTTAACAATATCAGGTCTGAGTTTGTATAAAATACAGGTCATCCAAAATTATGTGATCATATTTTAACATCATTGGGTGAACCTGTGTGAACATTATGATGTCACTAATATGAATTAAGAAGGGAAAATACAGTTTTAAAATATGCATGCTTATTGTTTGGTAAATGCCTATTTAAAAAAACATCAAGATTCATCAAAGAGTAGAAATAAAAGATGAGTTCACCTCTATGAATGATTGAAAAGAGTTCAAAACTCTAAAAAGTTGCTAATGTTGAGCCAGTGACTGTTTGCATATAGAGAAATTGTTACATGCAAGAGAAGACTCAAAAATATAATATTCATTCCTTGAAGGAATGCATATTGTCCACTGACTGTTCTGTCAAATGTCTTGTTGAGAAATGATAGAGCTTCAGTCCCTCAGAGTAAAAGATGGAGATGAGTCTCAGCTGCTAACATAAAACCAGGGTCTGCTAAACTCTTTCTAAGAGTTTCATCACCTGTCTGGTGGTTCGTGTGATGTTTTTGGGTAGCAGAGCAGATACACACACACACACATGGCTGTTCTGCAGCACGTGATAAAGTCAACCATATTCATCAATTCAGTATTTTATTGCTGGAGTTCCAGCACTTTTACAGTAAATACTGAGGTGTCACTATACAGTCTACATACACTATACATTCATACTTTGGCAGACTTTTAATCATAGAGCATTTAGATGTGATGAGTTCATTAAAACCACTGACATCAGATTTTAATCTCACTGGTCATTTAATGTCAAATATGAATGTTTATTTATAATCTTCCCTCTAAATAATGAGTATTGAGAGAAAACATAAGGTTATTAAACTGCTTTAGCAAACAGGGGTGAGTTTATTTTGGCAGCAAAGGACAGATTTACCTTTAGTTTCATCATGGAGTCGTGGCACATTTTCTCTCCCTGTGCAACAGGTACTAAATCTGTACCGATCAGCTTGGCCTTGTAGCGAACCCCATCACCATGGAAACGGGATGGAGTGTCACTGGGTGCTCCTGGGAGTTATGAAAAAAGAAAAGAAGGTTGGAAATACGAGGAAAAACGTGTTTGTGAGGAAAGAAAACACTCTAGCCACGTATTTAGCAGCATATGATGTTTAAAGGTCACAAAAACACACCTTTTTGAAAAGTGCTTTGAACGTGTTTGATATGTTTCTTTTTCACCCTGATCGAGGTCACAGGGAGAAACACGCGATCACATTCTGAGCTTTAAAAGTGTTTTACAATGCTTGCTTCAGCATGTTGTCCTGACAGTGTGACTCCTACAGGTGCACTTTTTATATTCTCATAAAGCAATTTGTTCTAACAGTTGCCGTATTGAAGACATGTGAGAGGAGGATTCACTTTGTTGAACAAAGGTGGTGTTTTTTTGTGAGTGTGTGCACAAACAGGAGGAGCTGTAATTTATACACCAACTCAACTGACATGAATCCACTCAGTGTAACTGCTCAGGTTTAATATTCCATTAAAGGATTTACTTACTGAATATCTCTGTGTTTTACAGCTGGAACAGCTGGATGACTTCCAAATGTTCACAAAAGAAGAACGAGGAAGGACAAAGAAAATATTACCTGAAAATGCTCTGATTTCCCATCAGAATAAAAAACACTCACTGTCCCAGAACTGGTTGCATGAGTTTGGATTGTTTAGTCTGTTTCTAGTATTTCTGTGTCTGATCCAGTAAAGGCTCTGTTAATATTTATTTCATGTTAGAGGAGAAGAAATTCTCCTTTTTTTAACCTAATGGTTCCTGAGACTTGAACTCATTTATGTGATTTAACTCCTCTGAGTTTGAGTGAAAAGTTTCTGGTTTTCTCAGCTTGATGTAGAGTTTGATTACGCTGTAGCCTATCGTACATGAAACTTAGCGTCTACCAACACTTTTTTTGGTCTACACCTTTTGTTTTTGCCCGTCAATGGGATTCAAGTATTGTTTATTATCTATTTCTGTATTAAATCAGCTTTTCTCGTGTGTGTGTGTGTGTGCGTGTGTGCGCGTGTGTGTGTGTGTGTTTATTTTAGATCATTTTTGCTTTGAAAAAGAACATTTTAGGAAATGTCAAAAATGACCAAAATAAAAGATCTCCAGACATTTTAAATGTCTGTTATGACTCTTGATGACAGATTGATAATAATAACTGAAGTACAATTCAGTATTCATTTCAATCAGAGGGAAATAAACCCAGTGTTTAGGCTCCTGTACGACTTCAGGCTTTTGTTTGAAACTATTGTTCTGAGTTTGAAATATGTCTTCTAGCTGAATTTATTCAACAACTTTGCTCTAATGTTCCTCTGAGCGTAAACTCAGCAGCAGCTGAACATATTCATACCACTTGTTTTGGAAGGCAGCCCGGCTCCGACCGCAGTTTGGCCCGTTGCAGGAAAAGTCCCGGCTGTTTGCTCCATTTCAGTTATGATGTTTGGAAATTCACAGATGGTTCAAGATCCTGCAGACCAGAAAGCTGTCAGACTGCATTCTGGTTAAAAAAAAAAACAAAAAAAAACATCCACTTGCAGCAAAGTCAGAAAATTAACTAAATATTCTTAGCTGGAAAATAATCTTTTTTGTTCTTCAGAATGTAGAAGAAAAAGATTTTATCCACCTCACCTGCTCAGAGAGCACCTCTACTTTGATCCTACTGCTTGGCTTGTCCTAATACTGAAACCTGGGCGTCAAAGGTCAGGCTGCAAACTTACTGGTGATATATTAACCTCCGCTGGGAGGCTCACATGCATGGGAACTCTGTTTAAGGACTGAAGAGGCATCATTTAACAGGATAGACCGTACACATTGCTTTCCCTCTCAGTGAGTGAATCTAAGGTCATGCATTTCCCTCAAGGACAGGATCTTAAGTGGTATTTTCTTAAAATAACTTCATAATGAAAAGAACCCTGCAAAAGAAATCTTCATAAAGTTGCTGAAAATCATCTGCAAGAAGGAAAAACACAGAAAATGTGTTTTAAAAGTGAAAATTATTTAATTAGAATACAAGACAGAATGTCAACATGACAGGGACAAAAACAATAAAAAGTTTTATGATGAGCCAGGAAAGTTTAATACTTTTTATATGATTAATAAAGCAGCTCTGTCAATATTCAGACGATATCAATATGTAAGAATCTTGATTACTTGTGTGTTTGTGATGAGTAATCTGATGGTTTTATCAACAAGTTACAGTGAAGCAGATGTGACTATTTTAAGACAATCAAATAAACATTTAAACTGATTTTTTATTCATGCTTTTCAGAGTGGAGACTTATTAGCTGCTTTGTGCCTTAAAACAACAAATCAGCCTTACTTTATCCTGATTCTGTCAAAATGAAACTTTGTGCTGAAATTTACCATAAGAGGTGGAAAGTTGTAAACAACAAATAAAACGATGAGTTTTTGGCGAATATTTAATAAAACTTTAAATTTTATTTCTCTGTATCTGGATTGGCTGTTGATGTGAAAGTTTTTGCCCCTATTCTATTTGCACGTTGGAGTAATTTAGCCTTTTGGAGCAGAATGGAGATATGCTCATAAACCATTTTTTTAATAAACACACACACACACATTCTTTGTTTAAGTCCTCTCTATCCACTTGCCAGAGGTCTGTGGGAAATTCCAAACAAGTTCTGGTCTAAATGCTCCATTAAGTTCACTTAACTCTGCCCTTCATAACGAGAGAAATAAAAGACGGAGCAATCCAAGTCAAGATGATCCTGATAACATCGCTGTTATCAAAACAAATGTTATTTTCTCAAACATCACAAATCTCCTCTAAATTCAGAAGGGAAAGGATTCAGCTGTTTTCACAGGCCGACAGCTCGACTCTCAGTGAGTCCCTCAGGAATGACTGAACGGCTTCTGGTCGAACGATCCTCTGAGAAGCAAGGCCTCTAAATCCTGAACTTGATTTCATAATGGCTTTTGTGCTAGCTTGTTAATTATTTTGGATTCAAAACAAACTGAACAGGACTTTGGTTATTTTGTAAGTGCAAATTCTTTTGCAAATGTAAAAGTAAGACATTTGCTCATTTTTGGGGTGTAAATACATTAAACATTACGTTTTAAGAATGCTTTCATTTCGTTTACCTAAATGGGATTCGTACTTCTCAAAGGAAAGTAGGTCACATCTTGTTTATCTTCTCTTCCTCGTTGTTTAAGGGTTCAAAAATTCAAGTGATGCACCTGCACACACACAACAAACATTTATGAAAGTCAAGAGCAAACTTCACTTGTGTCATATGGCTTAACTATGATGAAGCTTTTGCATGGAGAAATATTTCTCAGGAAAGTGAGGCTAATCTATTGAAGCCCCCATGTGTTTCATATCAGATAAAGTACGCCTTTCTTCAAGATGACTTTTGAATTAGAGGGATCTAGAAAGCTTAGCTCCAAGCTGCAGATTTAGCAGAACATCAAAGACTTAAATAACTGGAGAAAACTAAAACACCAGATTTAATCGACTTTACCAGTTAAGCTACAAAACTCCAAGTCAGGAAGAGGTGGTTTATTGTTGACATCACAGGGTTTCAAGTTTCCTCATCAGTGGGGAGAAGGCTTCTATTAACATTTCCCAAAAGTGACAGAGATCCTGTTAATGGAGACGTGAAACAGAAACATGCAGTCTGCAGGGCACAAACATAACATGACACAATATGAGTTTTAGTCATTGTATTAGAATAGAATGCAACTCCACTCATTTACTATTTTTTCCTCTTTTATTTTTTTACTTTTGAAGTTTCCTTGAGCTATTTTGTTCATTAAAATAATATGAAAAAGGTTGAACGAATTCGACAGAGGTAGCAAACATTGTTTAATAGATCACAGTGTGAAATTAACACAAAACATGATTTGTTGTGATATTTAAAAATTTTTTTATTATTGTTCAGAAAGCTATCACATTATTCTAATCTGTCAAATTCTCTCCGAAGTGACAATTTGTGTCTAGTTCAGCTCAGTTTTAATAAATGTTTCAGTTATTTGGTCTTTTTCTGTTTAGATTTGCATTTTTTATGTGTTTAATTTATTTTAATTTTCATGTGTGTTTTCTGTCAATTATTTTGCATTTTTTCACAGAGAAACTTCATGAATCTCACATAAAAACAAAACTCATCAATGAACATGGGAAAACAGCTGCATGAATGGAAAGAAACAAAGAACAGTTGAATCATTTTGATCAACCAGCAGCAACACAACGTAAACAGCGCTGTGTAGTGTTTGGAAATAACTTAGTTATTTTAACTACACCCTCTTCATATAAGCATTAAAGCTTATTTTTGGATTATAATGAAAAGTGATAAACTGTCATTTAACCCTGATAATAGCTAATATTTATTGAAGGTATCTAGGTTCTTTGAAAGAGTACAGTGAATTGAAATACCTTATTAATAACGTGAAACTGAGACCATAAAGATTGAACAACCATTTAATTTGAAAAACCTAAGAACACAGACAGATAAAACAGTTTGAAAGTTTGATGTAAACACAATTAATATTCTTAAACATGTTGAGGATGTTATAGATAGTTTAATTGTGAGTTTTAACGGACCGTAGCATATGTTTTAATGACTAGGGAAGTTAGTTAATTTAGTTAACCTAGTTGGGACTTTAAGAGTCAATTTAGGCTATTTTGAGTTGTTACGGAATTTGGTTTTGGTTTAATTTAGTTTGGAATCAGTAAGAAACCCCTTTCTGATCGACAGGTTTGCTTTGATAAAGCTTAATTCTTCCACTCTAAATTAAGCCAAAACTAAATCCCATTCCAATACTTTACTGTGTTCATTATGTCTTCTTTTCCAAATAGTTTATACGTTCTTTTTTTCAGACATGTATATTTTTTTTGTAAGTTTTTACCTTGACATGTTTCGACTGCTCCTGCGGTCTTCATCAGAAGTGTCACTGATGTTGGTGTGACGTGTCGCTTATCAGCTGTTCTTCCCGATGGGCGTGACAACATCATTGACACTTCTGATGAAGACCGCAGGAGCAGTCGAAACATGTCAAGGTAAAAACTTACAAAAAAATATACATGTCTGAAAAAAAGAACGTATAAACTAAATCCCATTCCAAACTCAAAATAGCCCTAAATTGACTCTTAAAGTCCCAACTAGGTTAACTAAATTAACTAGCTTCCCTAGTCATTAAAACATATGCTACGGTCCGTTAAAACTCACAATTAACCTATCTTTAACATCCTCAACACGTTTAAGAATATTAATTGTGTTTACATCAAACTTTCAAACTGTCTTATCTGTCTGTGTTCTTAGGTTTTTCAAATTAAATGGTTGTTCAATCCTTATCTGGTCTCAGTTTTCCGTTATTAATAAGGTATTTCAATTCACTGTACTCTTTCAAAGAACCTAGATACCTTCAATAAATATTAGCTATTATCAGGGTTAAATGACAGTTTATCACTTTTCATTATAATCCAAAAATAAGCTTTAATGTTTATATGAAGAGGGTGTAGTTAAAATAACTAAGTTATTTCCAAACGCTACAGCTGCATGACTTGACTTTACATGAATAAATACAGACGTAGTTAAATAATTACATCATCCTGCAGCTGGTTGGGAGCTAACAGACGACTTGTGTCTGTGACTGAACCTTCACTCTTAAAAACTTTATACTGGTCAGACAAGCTGCACATAAACACAAGGAAGCATTTAGATGAAAATTCAACTCGTTGATTTATTTTTGAAAAAAATAATCTGTGTATTTATACAATAGACATTTAATTAATAGCTTTGTGGAGTTGATTCCAGCAGAGATCCTAAGTTTTTCACAAACTACAACAATGTGACGACAACAGCCCTCTGAGAACTGTGTGACCTTCGTTGCCCTTGGCATTTCCTCTGAAAGACACTTTGAAACACTGAGCTGCTCTCCTCCACTGCTGGATGAGGAAGAGCAAACACTCAGAGCAGCTGTGAAGCAATTTATGAGTGGGTCAGTGCTCATCGGTAGTTTCCTCTGAGAACAAACCCTAATATGAACTTCTGGTCACGGTTCAGAAAATGAATGACAGGAGGCGAGGAGTGATAAGACCATGAAACAAATTTACCCTACTTAGATCTAAATCTTTTATTTTATTGATCATGAACTGGTTATTGAAATCTGAGGAACTTGTTCCCATAAATAGCTGTAACAAGTTTGTAAATATTTTTAGGGTTTTAATACTTCTTATTTGGTTTACCTTGGACCAAATCTGGAAAAGTAAACTTAAATCATCTCTCTTATTCTGCATCCTTAAAAATCTTATAATCTGAAATAAATCCGAGGCTGACAGCAGTTCATTCCTGAGTTTTCTTTAACAAAAGTGAATTGTGTTGTGTGATTCATTTTGACACATCAAATTTAATAATGCAAATTAAGTCAATAAATCATGATATTGTTACAGGAAAATATTTATCTGAAGTTATTTTGGTTTTCGTTGGAGTCAAAGACTCAGTTATCAGGAATAATCTGGTTTGTTTATAACGAGAAACCAATACGGTTCCCTTTGTGGCTTCTCATTTAATCATCCTCCCTCTCTTTTCTCTCTTTTCTCTCTCCCTCTCTCTCTCTTTATTGCAGTGGGTTGTAGGAAACAGTGAGTTGCATAATTCAGTCTGAGAAACAAATTAGTATTCAGCTCACTGCATTAGAATTCCCCATTATTTCATACTTTATTTTTACTTATATTCTGTTTTGTGCACTTTTTATATGGTTGAATCTCTTGTGGATTGTTGAATAAATAAGTGGGCATCAGAACTTTTGTCACCCTTAAATTCAGTTTAGTTCTGTTTCAAAACAAAAGCCATTTCCTAACCTATTAACTATCCTGAAGTGATGAAAATTGGTTTTGTGAACAAATTAAACAATTTGATGTTGCAGCGTACTTCAGCGCTTCTCTGAGAGATGAGTCACAAAATATTTTGTATTTATTTAGAACTCTGAATTCCACTGGGTCTTTTATTACTATGAAGAAATTAGTTCCGTTTTTCTGAATCTGGTCAACTTCTTGTTTAAAGACATGTGAAACGGCTCAGAAGTGTAAGGATTCGTGGTGTATAGGACCCGATGTGCAGGTGGGAGCAGGAGACGTAGGATGAATTTTTAAATGGATTTATTAAACTAAAACAAAGTCCAAGGTAAAATGCAAAAACTAAACTTAAAGGGCTGAAAATGGGAGCTGAAACGGCAGCCGTGACAAACAGATAAACACAAAGAGGTAACACAGAGGGTTACTATACATGGAGGGGTAATCAGAGGGAATGAGGAGCACCTGTGAGGGGTTAGTGATCCTAATCAGACACACAAACACCAGACTAGACACACCTGTGAAAGAGTGACCCCAAAACAGGAACCTGACAGCTAGTCAGGGCAGGAACATGAACCAAGGTACAAACTAAAATTACACAACATGGAACATAGAACAAGATCACACATGGTAAACATAGCAGAACTAATCAGGGACAACATGGGGTAAAAATCAAGGTCAAACTAAACTAATCAGTCAAATCATGACAACAAGAATCAAATTGGAACATTTGAACCTGAACTGGAATAAAGCAGGAGGACAGCAGTTTAAGCAGGATTCATTATGAAGTAATTAAGAAGTATAACATAATCAGCCCCTCCTTTATATACTGTATCTAGCCTTAAACAAGATCATTAATTTACAGAAAAGACAATAAAAACATTATTTCTTTCTAAAGAAAAGACAAAACGTTCTCATAGGGAGGACGTTGTTTTTGCTTTAAATATTATCTGTGCTGATTTAAAATGTATTAAGTTTTAACACTGTCTAATAACATTGGTAGAAATGTTCTGCTTCATTCAGTGATCAAAGAGTCATTTCTTAAGCTTTACTTAGTCAGAAAAAGATTTTTACTGTTTCTGAAACACATTCAGTCCTGCTGAAGAATGTGGGAGGAATGAGATTTTATTAACAGAACCAATAAACTGAACCAGTAAACCACATTAATGACTGAGTGCTTGGAGCTATAATTATTCTCTGTTTGTCTTAAACAAAAAAAAAAATCATCTATTTATGATGAGTGTGTTGGAACTCTGTCCTCTGATATTTCTCTTGACTCTTGTGATTTTATTTAAGCTTTATTCTCTGTTGATCACGCTCATTTGACATGCTGTGGTAAAAGTCTTGTTTAAATTCTGATCATCGCTGCTGCTTTTGGACTCCGTTTTGCCTGAGAACCCAGGAGATCCTCTTGACTCACTTCCAGGAATCAGCAGCGTTCAGGAGTTCAGTTTTCCCTCTTCTCTCAAATCCCTGAACGTGTCACGCACACACACAAAAAAATCATGTATTTTTTTCTGTGCATGGACAAAAATATCTCCTAAAATGCATTTGCTGTCATTTCTGTTTTGCCAGCTGCTATGTCGTGGCATGATAGCTCTGGTCGGACTGAAGGCATGGGGCCAAACATTTCCCTCAGCAGTGAGCAAAGATAAACAGAACAAATAGTCGACCAGAGCTGTTAAATGTTGTTTGCATGTTCCTGATTCTTTCCTCTGTGTGTTCAATCTTTAACTCCTCTGCTATAAGCTAACCTTTAGGTAAATCCTGCACAGATTTAGTCTGAATCCAGAGGAGACTCAGTTGTTCAGGAAAACGCAAACCTGCAAAATTCCACACCCTACTGCTTGAAAGTTTTCCCATTTTAAACTTCTGACTGTGCGCAAAAGAAGGAAAACTTCTAATTAGAGCTTAGGATAATTATGACAGAGGTTTTAATCATTTTTGATCATTTAAAGTGTAATAATAAAATCTCATTAAACCTTAAAACAGCTTTAGTGACATCATCGGTAGAAGAAGGATGAACGGATTTCAACACATTTTGTTTTGTTTTGTATTATCGGAATAATGAGACTATAAATAGTCACTGATATAAACAAAGAGTCTGTATTTATTGTTGTGGAAACAGCAGGTGACCTTAAGCACAGCCTCACTGGTGAAATATTCAGGAAAACACCTTTAGGATTACCTTGTAGGGATATTGTGACATCATTTGAGGCTGATTACTCACAGCAGCACACTTTTACAGCTCAATCCCACTGCTGAGGCCACAGACATAGATAATACACTTAAAAGGCAATAAATACTTTACCTTTAAACATTCAAGTGCTATAACTACTCAAAGAGTACATCCAGTGATTCACTGTGGAAAGAAGGACATTCCAGTAAGTTCAGCGTTTCCCAGCATGGCATCACTTCATTGTCTGCCAGCTCCTTTTTGTCTGCAGCAGACGCAGCAGTAAGTGTTTTTGTTCTGTCTTTTCATTTTGGCTGCAGACAGAAACCGTTCTTTGCTGCTCCTCGGTGTAAACACAAGTCATGCAGTAATGAATGTGCGATGGCTGCACTGCACAGTTGGAGAAGGTTGAGTGTGATGACGTCCCATGTGTTTCCATTGTCCATCAGCCTTGCGTTGTTCCTAACAGTCATTTACAGCCATCTCTGTTTGGGACCAAGCTGCACTTTGCAAACAGACGTTTGTTATGGAGAAAGTATCTGTCACAACATTAGGACGGTGTTTGTCATGATCTTTGTGTTACTTGTTTTGGATTTCTGTTCCCTTTGTCACTCTTTGCTGTTTTCTCAGTCTCTCAGCCCCTTGCACACCTGTCCCCCATCAGTCAGTCTACCCAGCTGCTCCTCGTTCCACTGATCGCCTGCCCCTGTAGACCTACCTTAGGATACCTTTAGATTTTTGGTTCTTATTTTGATTCAAGTTGTTTTTATTTTACCTGCCTGCCTCCTGCTGATGTTGCCTGAACCCTTGGGTCCCATCACCTCTAATATGACCAACTCCAACTCTAATAATCAACTACGAGACACTGGAACAAACTTTCCACAAACTTTCCAATTCCTTTCACGTTCAGTTTTCGGTCAATGCTGAAGAAGAACAAGAAGCTTATTAATTTGTTCCCGTAACATAGTTACTAAATTTCCTGATAAAATTCCAAACGTCACCACAGTTAGCTAGAATTAATTAAAGCAATGCGATTCAATGACTTCTTCCCATGGAGACCACTGAGTCTAGCAACATTTCCAAAGAAGCCACTGGGGAAATTTGAGGAGGATTCAGTCTGTAATTAATCTGGTTTGTGTGTCTTCTTGTTGTCCGTCTTAATGCAAATCTAGGTCATCAAACATTTGCACACGAACTTAAAGAATTAAAGAGCTCTTGTTGAACATCTTTCTGTTGATTCATTTCTGCAGTGATTTATTTTGAGGGGGGTCTGATTTTTAATATGAACAACCCACCATTTATTGTCATATTGAGCTACATGAATAAAAACTCTATCACAACATTAAGAGGTTTTTAGGAGGATTTTTGCTCATTCTTCTTTCAAAACACCTGATTCTGTCATCGTATTAGTCATTGTTTGATATTGCAGCTTGTCCATTTTAGTTTTCATCATTAAAATGTATTTTTAGAGTCTGCTGGAGGCTCCTTGTTGTCTCTCTCCTTACTCATCTGTCTGTCAGTTGACCTTCTGAGGATGAAGCAAACGCCACACGTCTGTGATGACGTCTGCACTGGCAGATGGAAGCTGGAGCAGATAAAAAAAAATTTTCTCCTTCCTGTGTCGCTGAGAGGATCCAGCCCAACCCTCTGGCCTTTCAGGCTGTGCCTACATTAGAGTCAGCCCTTGTCTCAGCCCACAGCTGTGCGCCTTCGAAGTTGGCGACCTAACTTCTGGATTACTGGAAAGCAGAGGGGATGAGACTACAGCACATTCCCCCGTTGACTCCTTATCATCTTTTGCAGGGGGCTAAAAAGGAAATGCGCTCTCAGATCCACAACACACCAAAGGAAATGACAGAGGCGAGCGCGTGGGTGAATGTGATGGAGAGTCCAAACTTTACGCACGACTCTGTTAACGCGTCTCAGCTCCAACAATTTTCCAATTCGACAGAAATTGCTGTACCGGTTTTTATGTTTGCTGGTGGAGCCATTGGGAATTTGATTGCAATAATAGTCCTGTCGGGGTCGCGACAGGAGAGAAAATCCTCCGCTTTCTTCACGCTGGTGTGCGGCTTGGCGGTGACGGACCTGCTGGGCACCTGTTTGGCCAGCCCGCTCACCATAGCCAACTATATGGACAAGTTTTTGCTGAGGGACCCGCGCGTGTGCGAGTTTCACTCCTTTGTGCTGCTGTTCTTTGCTCTAACCGGACTGAGCATCATCTGCGCCATGGCAGCAGAGCGGTACCTGGCCATCTGCTGCCCCTACACCTACCACCGCTGGGGAGTGGACCGGCGTTTTGCGCAGAAGTTTCTTTTCTTTATTTACATGAGTCACATTTTATTCTGCTGCCTTCCCATGATGGGCATTGCGGAGAGCAAGCTGCAGGCTTCTGGCACCTGGTGCTTCATCGACTGGAGGACATCCGAGCCGGTGGCCACCGCCTATGCCGTCCTGTACGGCGTCGTGAGCCTGCTGCTGATTCTGGGCACCATCGTGCTGAACCTGGCGGTGTGTGGAGCGCTGCTGGTGATGCGCCGCAGGACCATGCTACGGCCCGTTACCAGGGCCAGCGTCCGGCAGAGGTGGAGGGCGCTGTCCTCGGCCGCAGAGACACAGATGATCGCTGTGCTGGTGATGACCTCTGTGGTGGTTCTGGCCTGTTCTGCCCCATTAGTGGTGAGTAAGCGATTCAACTGTAAATGGTTTGCAATTGCGAAAAAAAACTTTTTTATTCTCCCAAGGGGGCAGAAACAGCTGAAATGATGACGCACGTTTTTACTCCATCATGTTTTTGAGTGTTAGGCAAAGGATGGTGACTAAATACATCAGAAGAGGGACTTTTAACACATTTAAAGGTTAGCTTGTGACCACTTCATAAAACTTCATTAAACTTTCCAGAAATGTTATCAAAGTTGTCTTCACTAAACCATAAAGCTTTAACAGTAACCCACACAGAAGCATGATCACAGGTCAGGTGTTCAGTAAAACAAGAAATGATTTTATTATATTTTTTCCAAATGACCACATAATCCTTTTGCTCCTGGAGCTGGAGCCTGTCTCCAGTCACTCAGGTCACCAGTTCATCACAGCATCAGTCAAAACATCACCTTGTTTGAAAAAGGGAAACACAAAGGCATGGGTGAAGTTTTGATTTCAATGGTGGTGGTGGTGGTGGTGGGGGGGGGGCACAACTGGCTTGAGTACAGGGGTAGGGGGCTGGAGGGAAGGGGGGGGCTGGGACTGCTCAAACAGTGTCAACCTTAAAAGCCACTATATTTTTAATAGAGCATAATATTATTTTTAGACAGTAAACATGACTCAAAACCACCTTTAAAACAGTACAGGGACATGGCCCCCCTCTCCCCCCGGAAAATACGTCCATGTACAAAGGTTAAAACTGTCCTGTCTCTGTTAATGTTAAAAAGAATACACTAAAATAACATATACCTGCTGTAGGGACAACTAAACAAACAGCTAAACACAATGACCCACAACAAAAAAGGCTCCTAAACAACAGGAGGCCTCTTTAAACAACAGAAACAGAGGGTGAGAAGTCATAAAATACAACCTAGTTAATTCTACGGAGAGCAAAAGTTATTTCAAATCAAACAATAAAACAGCAGGATAACCTCTAAATAAAACAAGGCTAAAGTGATGAGATAATTTAACCTTCAGTTACTTTCACCACACTGGCAGTCCACATTTGAACATTTTAAACTCTCTGAAACAATAACGTTACTGATAATGATTACTGATAACGGTCCTGTCTGTTTCAGGTGCGCATTTTTGCAAATCGACTCAAATACAACCACGAAGCCGACCTGGCAGCCATCCGCATCGCCTCAGTGAACCCCATCCTGGACCCCTGGATCTACATCCTCCTCAGGAGGTCCCTGTTCCGACGCCTGCTCGGCTTATCCAGGAAATGCAGCAGCACCAGCATTTCCCCATCTTTACCACAAAGCGATCTGTTTTATTCTGATATCATGAGGGACAACCATGTGTTCACCCAGCTGATGTGCAACGCCAGCATCATCACTCAGCTGCCTGCTGCAGCCAAATTCACTCCACATGACACAGAGAAGCTCCGCCAGACCTAAACATCTGCTGTTTGTGGCAGCAGCTGCAGGGAAGTAGACTCAGTACTGCTGTAAGGGGGCTGTGTTTGATCCTCAGCTGAACTGGACCTTCACGGATGCAGTAAGATTATTTATTAAATGACATTGAAGGAACTCTAATTGCTGTACACACAGAGATGACAATATCATTCTGAGGATGTTGCTGAAGTGTAATAATGCACGACGAAGTGTAATAATTACACACGACTTGGCGTTTGTTCCTTGCCTTTGCAGTATTTTACAAACTGTGTGACATCATAGAATTGTAACTTCACCCTTTGGACCCAAGGTTTTGCTTCAATTATAAAAAGCTGAGGGATTTCAAGAAATCCATTCAAATCTTGTATTTGTTAGCCTCTGAAGAACCTGGAAATGTTTTGCTTTCATCATTATTTATTATTTATAACATTTTTATCAATCTAATAAATATTTGTCTGAATGTCATAATTATTTCACTCTCACACTGCATTAGGGTGAAAGCTGTCCGCAAATAAAACAACAAAACTTGGAAACTCAACATTTGAGAACACGACAACAGAAAACAGAAACTATTTATACATTTTAGTTTCCCCAAACAATCAGATCAAAAACATCATCTTAAAATAACGTACTCCAGACATTTGTGTTTTTCTCTTTTTTTGCTACATTTTCTGAGAAAATCTTGTGTGTTGGGTTTTGTAAAAGAAAAAAAAAAGGTTTATTGCTTTAATGTTCTAACAAAAAGACATTTCTCAATGCACTGGCAAAACATGCTGCTAAAACCTATTTTTATAATAAAGATTCATATTTAAAGTGTGTCCTTTGCTATTTCCACACATTTAGTGAGTCCCAGCTTTTTGTTATAACAGTTTGTGATTATTTAACTTTATTCTGTTGGGGTTTTTTTGTAGGCAGTTTGCTTTAAATGCAAAGGGAAACATTATAAAACAATGTAAAAAAAAACACCAACAACTTAGGGTTGATTTTAGCAGCTTCATATGTGCAAAATGCTGCAGTTTTGTTTTGTACCAGTAGGGGGCAGAAGACACAATACACACAATACAAGCCTGTTGCTCTTAATTTAAGTTCACAGGCCTCATTTTAAAACAGACTTTTGAAATCAGTTAAGGTTATGATATAAACCATATGAAAAATAAAGTTGCTTATTTACCTTTAAAACTTAAAAAGTAAAATGTTAGTGGGCAAAAGTCAACTAATACAAGAGTGTGTGTGCGAGGTGGGGGGCATGTGTAAAGCAAGATACAATAAAGAGCATGAAATATAGAATATTTAAACATATAATGTATTTTTCATTATTGTCAAACTATTGTAAATTTTTATAGCTTTTTTTTAATATCCAGCAGACATTTTTATTAAGTGTTTCTGTGCAGCCAGTAAATGACTCACATCCTTCGACTGGTTGTTGGGGCCCCTGATGTACTTAACTATGTATTTTGATTCACTAATTTCCTTAATAATATCCTAGATATCACTAAAGAAATGAGCATCCTGCAGAAGCTTTGAGTCATTCAGAAATATTGAGGAGGATTCGTCAATCTGTAAGAAACATTTTGTTTTCCAAACCAACTTTATCCTGCTCTGGAGGCCGGACGTCCGTCATCAAATGACAAGAAGGTCACAATTCTTCTGCAATTCCTCTAAACACTAGCGTTAACACACTTTTACCAACAAAGAGAAAACATCCAACGTGTTCAGTGTTCCATAATGCATTTATTTGCCCTATAACATTTGAAAATATTTACTGAACATAAGCAGACAAGACTGTGCACAGCAGCACCTCTGTACATGTTTGTACCTAAACACCATAAATAAAAATCTATAAACAGAGTTTAAGTAAAAATTTTGTTTCAAGATCCATTAAAGACACAAAAATAATCATTTTACAAGTTTTACAAATAATTATCCCGTTGTTTACACTCGTTATCCTTTACATCCAAGAGAAAAGATTTACAACAAAGAGCCAACCACCGTTTTTCTCTCAATTTTCTTCCATTCTGTACAGAAAATAACAAAACTAACACCAAAAATAATACGTAAGTCCCACATTGTATGAATATTTCACCTCGGCAACCTGCAAACCAGGCCTTCATCCTGTGGTTCATAAACATGAAAAGGTTAAGCATAAATAAAGTAAAATATGAATAAAGTCGTCAGCTGCGTAGTGATGAATCAAACTAATTCTATGAGAAACCCTGGAATCACTGCTGGGCTGGGAAAGTTTCATATAACTCATTTTAAATTTGTTTTAACTTTTCAAACTTTAGAAAAATCTTTGTCTGAAATTTTTAGTTGGAAAAAATGTAACGGTTGAATAATGTGATTTAATTCTTGACAGCTTTTTTTTTGTATCCCCAAAGTTCATCTGACCCCCCGGGATCGCATCATATCTCTGGTTCTCCAGATTTAGCCGTTCCCCCGCTCCAACAATCTTGATTCTAATTAGTGAATTCATGTTCTGCAAAACGTGATGAGTTCATTTAAATCAGGTGATAAAGGAGAGAAACACGTAGAACATACAAGTCAGTCAGCCTCACTGACCAGTTTTAGATAATGATTAAGATTTAAATGTTTATAAAGTTCCAACATTTTCATAACCGACATATCAAGAGAAAAAATTGCCAAATTTTAAAGTATTTTGCAGTAAATTAAATGTTTTACCCACCAGACGTCAGAATTTCATATTACGATGAACTCAGAAGGATATTTTAGCCATTTAAAGCAGTTTAAGGTTTTTATAAAAGTAAAAAAACATTAAATAAAATATGTGAAAAATAAAGTTATGAATGCAGTAGATGTCAGATTTAAATTACTTTCATTCTGAACTGCTGTTCATTTTAAAATAATAAAAAAAGGAATCTATTATCACCCAACATAATAAACATATAAAAACCTAAAAACCTACAGCTGATGTCACGATAAAAACATTTTATATGCCAATTATTATCCCACTCCTAATCAAGTTCATTGATTCTTACAGGTGTTTCTGAATTACTGGCCATTTAATGCAAAACAAGCTGCTTCATAGCGTTTAGAATAACTTGTCCTTTTACAAGTTTTCCGTTTGTTAGATTCCACATGAATCCATTACAGGTGTAAACAATACTTGCCTGTCAACTTCAATGAAGTTTACGATTTTTCAAATGTTAAAGAACTTTTTAAAAGGTTTGATCTTTACAATTTAACCACACTGTCCCTTTAGCATCCAAAACGAGGTTCAACCGAGTAAAAAAACGTTTGTGCGCTTAATACTAAATGTTTTAAAAAAAAAGAATAGATCAGGACAATCAACATAAACTGTACCTTCAACTGTGAAATTACTTTTACAAAAATGGATTTTGTCAATTGTTTGCATTACAATCAGTAAGGACAATTAGGAGATTACAGTTGTTTCTTTAATTGCACAAATCAAAGCTCAGGTTTCATGCATGGCTCATTTTTAAATCAAGTCTGTCTGCAGACAGAGTTGTTTTTAAAATAAAAGCTTTTAAATGCACAGAGGACAAGAACCCCACTTGATGCTCATGATGAAAACATCATGCTGGTTTAGGATGTGCAAACTTGAAACTGGCATCTGTTTCATAAAAAAAAGTCTTTGTTCTTGATTGAAATAAAAAAAAACATTCTGGTGAACATCTAAGTCTACCAATGAGGTTCTGCAGCTCTATAAATCCTAACAATCAGTTAAAAATAAATCATGTTCAATAATTTATTGTCTAACAATGACAAACAACCAACCCACAGATCACAGTTGTTGTGTTGCACATTATAGGGATGTCCTGGGAAACTGAATAATACACCTTTTACATTTAGATGAGAAGTAATAACACTTCTGTTTAACTGGAGGGGAAAAACTTGAGTTCTCTAAGAGGTCACTGACCTTTTGACGAAAACGACTGGTCTCGCTCTTCTTCAAAGCTTTTGTTGTTTTGAAGGAATTCATTTAGAAGAACACCTAGTTAAAAATCCAGTCAACACTGATCTGAGTGTGCAAAAACACACAAGCAACACCTTTATCCATTTCAGACACAGAAAATTTTGTTTTTATTTGGACATTTTTCTTCATCAGGCACTGTGTGAGAACCACCTTGTGATATTAGCTTAAAGCCGTCTACAGTGACATCTCATACCCACTGCCTCTACAGAGACTCTATAAGGCTGTTGTAATAACAAAGCTACTTTGCAATAAATGCTAATGTCTGCATGATAACACAAAGGCACTAACAAGGGTTTTTGTCTCATTCATCATGTGATACGTGTAAATTAAACTGTTGATCAGCCCTAAAGAACATATTAAAGCTGAAGAAAAAAATTAAGTTTCAAGGATTTTCATTCATGATCTAAAGAACTGTGGAGAAAAAACCTGATTCATAAACAGTCAACTAATCACCAAAATTATCAAAAAAAAATTAACGAGGAAAGCATAAAAATAAGCTTCCTGGCACTTCAGTCTGAAAAACCCAAAAACAGAACCATCACTGGAGCAAAGCTGCTGCTGCTACCATGATAAAACATTATTAAACCTAATTCCAACATGTGTCATCTTTAAATTAAATGCCTCTGGTTTGTAAAAAAAAAAAAACAATAACACTTTTTACCACAAACATCCAAGGACATAAGAGACAAATCTAAGCTCTGGAAGACGAGGTGGAAGCCAAAAAACTAAAACAACAAGTGTGTTTCTGCTGCAGAGCATGAGATATGTCACTAAAATCACAGCTGTGGCTGATCATTTAAAAAACAAACAAAAAGTCATCGTTAACTTTATCTTATTAGAATTTTATTCTACCATTTGTAGAAGATCACAACCAAGTTTCAGTTTAAACACTTTGCTGTTTAAAGCTTGAACAACCTGTAAATACCACTAAAAGAACAGCAGGGAGCTTTAAACCACCTGAATGTGATTTTAATCTTACAGCCACACTAAAAGTTTAATCTCTTGCCAAGTCCTTCTTTTATAAATGACTGAAATTCATTCTGCCTCAAATTTAAATTCAATTTATTTACCAAGTAATTTTTTTTCTTCTCAAAGAAGAACAAGTGCCTCATGAAGAAAAATGGAAATGCTAAACCAAATGCCAATATTATAGCTTGATTTCTATAAATGTGTCTAAATTATAATATAATCATTAAATTAAATGACTCCAGGTAATAACAAACAGTACATCAACCTTCTGTGGCACATTTATTACGTCTCCATAATCTGCCACCTGAATGCTTGAAAGTGCCTGTTTTTCCTTCAAGACATTTCATACTGAAAACCAAAATTAAAGCAAAGCATGACCTACAGCAAGTCTGTGGAAAAACAAAACTTAGAAAATGAGGATCATGGGAGAGTTCCTATCTCTGGCCCTTCACAACCCACTTATCTCCTACGACCACCAGCTCTCGCCTTCAGTCTGAGGTTTGGAGCGGACGTGATGACCCGTTACAGGGAGGGCAGCTACACACAGGAATCTCCATGACAGCGACCCAGTTACAGCACCGAGCCCTCCATCAGACCACATACTGGTGATTGCTGCTGTGGTTTGTCGTGTAGGCCTGCCGGCTGTACTGGAAGTGGTCGGTCAGCACGTTGTTCCTGCCCTGCTGCTGTTCTGAGCTGTGAGAGAAAGGCACTGACCCGTTGGACTGGAACTTCTCCAGCATCGGGTTGTCAAAGGACATCAGCTCCTGCTTGGTGCTCGGCAGCAGCTTCTTCTGCTTGTTGGCGTCATACTTGGCCTGGTGGAAAAGAAAAACAGAGAATGGGTTTTATATAACACTACCATGAACTGCACTGAGGCTGCACAATGGATGTAAACAATGGTGTGGAGGGAAAATGAAAATTCCCAATACATCATACTTTTTCAAATCAGTCACATGTTATTTATTTTTCATTAATTTCTGCCTGATCAGCTAACAACTATTAGCTCACCTTGTTGTAAAGGAAGACCCCAACGATGGCCGTCATCATGCCCAAGACATTTGTGAGGGTGACCGGGTTGCGCAGCATAAACAAAGATATGCTGATGACCATGATCCTCTTGGTGGCGTTGGCGACAGCATAGCTCAGCGGGCTGACAAGGTTCAGGATACTAAAAGCGATGACATTCTGTGCAAAATTGCAGAAGCCGCTGATGAGGAGGAGGACAAAGGTACTCGTCCATTCTGAAGCGTCTGACTGAAAGAGAGGCAGACATGTCAGATATAGATTATAAAATGTTAATGAACTACATGTGCTCCAACAGCAGCTGGTGCAAACATAAGACTCTTCTAAAGATCTGTTATTGTTACTCACTAGATCTCCATTCACAAGAAACACAGAGAGGTCCACTAGAACCCAGGTGGGCAGCATGAAGATCATAGCATTAAAACCCAGGATGTTCAGAAGCCTCAGGTGGTGTATTCTAGTGTCACGCAACACCTTTAAAAAAAAGAAAAACATCAATTCAGACCTGAAGATGATGTAATATTCTGTAATATTTCAAGTTTTAAGTTATTTTGTTATTTATAGGACTTATATCTTCAAATACCCAAACTGCCCAGGCTTGCAAGAAATTAAACAACTTTAAAGTGCCCATGACATCGGTTTCCATGTTTTCTGACTTATCTATCATGTTGCAACGTTGAGTTCTCACCTTAAACCTGCCAGAAAGAGCAAAAAACGGCATCCATCTGTCTCCTAGTCCAGCCAGTGAGAAGCTCTTCAAGATTTCAGACCCAGGTTTCAAACAGTTTTTTTGACTCCAGCCCGCTATGAGGTCATAGTGATCCGGACTTGCTTATATGGTAAATTCTCCTCCCACATGCACGTTCACGACAACTGGAGCGAGGCAATGCCGCCGCCATTGCCCATAGACCGTGTAGTGTTTAGTTTCAGTTTCGTTTCTCTTTCACGTGACGGCACTGCCCCCTGCTGCAGCAGAAGTGTCAGGCTGCCAAATAAGGAGAAACCCAGCAGAACCGGAAGGCGGCGCTTTCTTCTGATCTCTGAGTTGCTCGTTAGAAAATAATTACAGCGTATTTTGAGTTATAATGGTGCAACGCTAATCTAGAGGCATCAAAGATTACACCTGTTTAATATAAAGTGATTTAAATATGGAGTCACAGGCACTTTAATAAATGATGGTTAAACTGATTTTCAGAGAATTCACTAAATTGTACAGCAACCAAAAAAGGGGAAACCCCATGAGGAGCATTCCAACAACATGCAGATAAAAATCACCTTTTTGGAGAAGATGTTCTGCAGAGAAAAGCAGAGTGTGGCAGCGAGAGCACTGATTAATCCTGAAACATCAAAGGAAAGCTCAGTCACTGTGGCCAGCAGCACTCCGCCGATGATGGGGATGAGAGATACATAAACCTGCAACGAGATTAGAAAAAAGTACAAAAGTCACTTTATGCACCTTCATTTCTATGTAAACTCTGGTTTCATTTCTTGACTGGAGTAATTATACTAAAGTACATGGCTGCACTGAGAAGCCATGAAATCCCAACAAGAAATGCAAATTCTCCAAACAATCTGTAAGATCTTAAAAACTTTTGAAAAAACTAACCGGTCATAGAGAAGTATTGTGATTTCTATTTAGTCTCATAAGAAACAACAAGGCTGGATGCTGCATTCAACCAGGCACTTTATCTTCCATCCTCCACTGTGTGTGATTATTCAACATATTTATTTAGTGAAAGGAAAGTATTTTATTAGGTTTGCAATGTCATTAGGAAGTAGAGCCCATGTCATTTACAAGAAGCTGCTCAAATCTGAGTGAGATTTTATGTGTAAGTGGTTTTCTGACAAATGGGCAAAAGAGTTGCTTATTTTTACATTAAAAACTACAAAAGGCAGTAAAGTCAGCAGAAAATATGTTTAAACCTACATAATTTCTTTGAATAACAATTTGCACTGCTAGTGAAAACGTATCTTTTTTTAAAGTACTTCTAAAAAACTTCTATTTTAGATTTTTCTCTCTCTGTATATGTTTTTTAATTCAACTGGTCTTAGTCTTAGACATACCTTATGTGAAGACAAGCTGTTTGAATGGTGCTGGTTGGCTAATGCACTCAACAATGTCATTATAAAATGTGAGCTAACATTTCTAACAGAACGTAAGTCAATCAGCTACAGTGCCTTACTTAAACGTATAAATCTAAAAACATTACACAAAAAATGTGTCAAACCGTTAATCTAAACACCAGTACATTGAACTGATTTACATCCTTATGGGACAACACCTCCTGAGCTGAAGCTGTCTACAGGTTTAAGATTTATTTGCATATTTCTACGGTTGGAATGTGAGAAATGACCTGCAGATTTTGTGAAACCTTCCTGAGCACCCACTCATTGTGAAACTGAGAAAATGTCACCAAATACTTGGCTTTTTTTTTTTTTACATTCTTTTTTTCAGTGCTCATTTTGGTTGTTTCATTTGTACAAAAAGCACAAAAACAGAAAAATCCTGCTCTTCACTTGATCACACGGTTTCCCAAAAAGATGCACAGGAAACAAAAACTTGTACAAGCAATTAAGTTTGAAAGATAAAAAGATTATTGTTTATCCACCCATCAAACATGCAACATGAAAAAAGCCAGCTGTTGTAAGCTACTGTCAGGTGAATGTAGAAACGTGTTTGATGATTGTGTGCGTTTTTATCTCATTTCAGGAGATTAACCTTAACTTAAAAATTCACTCTGGAAGTAAAAAAAATAAAATAAATAAATCACAAATATGAAAAAATATATTTTAGGGGAGCAGTCATATTTATCAGTGTTTTTGTGACAATTGCATTAGGGTTTCCCGTATTCTCTGGAAAAAGCGTCTATGACGTGTGAGCACAGGTGAGCAAAGAAAGAAACCTGACCGGAATTACAAGATTTGATTGTGCTTATTTAGTCTCTTGAATTTCCAAGGTGCTCCAAGCAGTTTAAGGTTTCCAAACTGTACAATGTGGCCTTCTGCTTTTCAAACAACATTTCCAATCCACACAGTAAAAGGCTTCAGCATGTAGCCCTTCTCCCTGCCTGTGGACCAGTCATGTCTGAACACCAAACTGCAAGGTAAACATTACACGTCGATGGCAGACTCAAGTTTCCTCATCATGGTTAGCAAACACTGACTGTAAAATATTCACTCATCAGGACAGATAATTCATCTGCATTTATCAGCAGTCCAGTTTTAAGACATTAAACCTTTTCCTATAAACCTGTAAACCACCATCAGTTTTGTATTACACTCTTATTTTTGGCAAAATTATTAAGAAATTCCTGCAGGACTTGATGCCTGGATGCAACAGATGTGCTATATTTTGCTGCTGATAGTGATTTTATGCTGTGGCCTTCTTTGCTCAAACGGTGTAAAACTTCATAAAATAATGTTGTCTGATTTGCTCTTAAATTTTACAGACTGGAGGCGTTTTAAAACAACTGACATTCACGAAGGGCATAAAAGCTTTTTCTCAAGAACGAGGCCATTCAGGAAGCTATCTGCAACCGGTAAGATAGTAATTATTACTTTTATACATAAACATACTACAAAACGACCAAAATATCCCTTTCGAGAATACACCGTAGGTATCCTTAGGAAAATATGGCCTTTCTTTTATCTCCCCTTGGATGAAAAATTAAACTTGAAGGGAAAAGCCTCATTTTATTTGTAGAGCAGGAAACAGGAGAATAAGATCAATATTTGTTCAGCTTTGTTTGGAAAGATGCTGTGTGAAATGTAAATAAAACACATTGCAAACTGTTCCTAATTAATTAATTTAAAAATAGACCTGTACGTATAAATTTGCATCTCTCAGTTATGGAGGTTTCAGATAAATACAGCTGACTGATGTGTAAAGGTTCCCTCCTTGACCCCATACTTCCTGTATGAAATGACAGGGACAAAAGCCCCTGCAGATGGTTGTAATATGAGATGTGGTACACAATAGACTACAGTGCCACATCACCACTCACTGCTGCGTCTCAGACACAGGCTGAAACAGAGCAGGCTGTGTTTTATGAGCTGAACATACTCACCTTTGTAGTTTGCTTCTCCCTCATAATAATTCTTGATAGCAGCACAACCCATATTGGCATCGTGGCTTTGACTGTGAAAACAAACAGATACAGGAAGGGACTATGTCAGTTTGAAAAAACCAGAAAAAGGATAATGGCAGCAGTTAGAGACTGAAAGGTAAAGTTTGAGCTATTAAATAAGTCAGAGGCAGCCCCAAACTCCTGTCAATCATTACACGTGTCACTCTGGAACTCATGCTCCAACTGTGTTGATCATGTCATCTCTGACTACTGTGATAACAAAACTAGCCTGATGTGATCCATCGACTGCACTAAAGTGTTATTCAACACTGATGCAGACATAGAACACAAAAAAATAGATTAATCACAGATAAAGCAGTAAAACAGAACAACTACAGCTGAAGCACTAAAACAAACTAATCTTTAAGATTAACATTTTAAAACTTCTATAAATGTGACATGGTTGACGTGGCTCTAGGACAGCAGGTACCTCTGAAATAAAGGCCTAAGTCTCATTTAAATAACAGTTTATTTATTTTAAAGTAGCCTTCTGTTGAAAGGTAAGAAACTAAGTGTGTGTGAGTGTGGTGGTGGTGGCTTCTCAGGCTGTCCAGAATAACTTCATTGGTAGAATTTAGTAGTAAATTCTTAAACTATTACCATGATTTTTTTCTCTTCAAATCTAGTCTTCAAATCTAAATGTTAACGATCCCTCAGAAAGTTTAGAAAGTTACCATTTCAGGTAGGGCTGCACAATTAATCGTTAAAAAAATCGTGATCTCAATTCAGATGTGTATGCAATCATTCCCAAATGACAACAATTCTTTAAAAAAGGAGATGACGATTGTACCGCATTTGATCTGGGACATAATCCGCATGAAAACAAGCACCCTCTTTCTCCCTCAAATGACAAAGTTCAAAATTGTTATTACTGTTAAAATTATTCAAAGGTTGTGTATGCAAGAGAAGACAAGACAGGCATTTATTGTTTTTATGTTCAGTGTCAGCTGTGACAAAGTTGATGTGCAGGTAATAAGCGCAATAAATATTTATATTGGAAAAGAATCGTGAGAAAATCGTGATCTCATCCTAAGCAAAAAAAAAAAATCGAGATTCTCATTTTATCCAGAATCATGCAGCCCTAGTTTCAGGCCACTTTGATAATGAAAGAAAGTTTGGCTTCATTAAAGGAATATAAAAAAGGCAGGGTGGACCATGACTTAAGAACAATACTGTAAATGTAAAAGATAAAACCTGTATGAACAGAATGTATCTTATTATTAAGTACTACATGGTAACATCAGTTAAATGAGTTCATAGACTGAAACCATATTGCTTTTACTTCCACTGAACTATCCATCTTTAAACAAAGGATGATTTGTTGAAAATTAGCATTATAGAAATAATAACTTTTCCAATGGAATTCCTAAGTGTGATAAATCTACTGAGCAAAATGCTTCAATTGAAGATGGCCTGAGATTAAAAGAACACTTTCTTACACAAATGTATCAATAAATAGGCTCCTTTGAGCAGGTGTACATATTTCAGTTCTTCCTAATCAAAATGAACATTTAAGCTATTCAGGATGCATTCATCCTGTCCACAATCAACATTTCAGTTACCTCAGCTATCAATCTTGTTTGGAAAAAATTGTCACACTTTTGCTATTAAATGTGTATTAGGCTTTCTGTTACAGGTATCCACAAACATATTCTTCCTACCTAGAATGAACAATGTAGATAAGTGAAACATGAGTCTTACAATAAACTCACCAATTATAGATAAGAAGAAAGCATCTTTATTATCTGAAATCGTCCTTTTCAATTTTAAACAATTGATTTAAAGATATCTGCAACAATGAATGTTAGAACTCTTAGTTAAACTTGTGATTTAAAATTTTAAATTTTTATGTTTAACTGTTTAAAATATATGATTGTTTTTACCAGTATTTATTTTAGATTTTATTTCAATTCTAACAAGTGACAATGACATGTTGACTAGAAACATGAGTAAAATCTGACTATATGTTCCAACGGCCTGCCCTACAGGCACACTAGAACAGATTCTGTGAGAACCTCCCCCCACCTCCCGACGTGTGGAGCTTTAATTTAGTTGGCTAGCAAGCTAACAGCTACCAGTTGTTCTTTGAAAGCAGACCAATTTAGTCAAAACGTTCAGTATAAAAATCAGGTTTCATTTAGTCCCGTCTGTTTACAACTAGAACGCCCCAGCTCACAAACTCTAAATGTCCAAGTCATTAGTTGCCTATCGTTAGCCCTAATGCTAATGTCAGCTGACGAAACAGACAAATCGTTAAGTTACCCAGGCAGACAGGCTCCAGGTGGCCACGCACTTTTACCCAAAATTAATACAAAATGGCTGTACTCACCAGTGTGCGCATACGAAACGGGTACTTTCCATATGCTGAAGTGAGCAGACACGGACGCGAAATATTTTCCAAAAGCTAAAGGCAAGATGTACCACCGATAGTACCTGCTTGGCAGTTCTGTTTTGGGGACTCCCCATGCCCGCAACAGCGGAGGGAGGAAGACGACAACCGAAATGATGTGAAACAGTGAGACCGTGACCGGGTACGGGAATCCATTGAGGATGATCTTGTTAACGATGTTACCTCCCGAGCTCACCGTGTACCAAAACACACACAGCACAACTATCCGGATCCCTTCCCTGACTGGGGTCCGCTCCACCGCAGCAGCCATCTTCCAGTGCGGAGTGACGAGTCACCGGTGCTGTGTGGTTCTACCGGGGGGAGGGCACAGCGCAGCTTCGGTGTTGTGCCGAAAACGGTATCCCCGCCGCGGGAAGTGACTTTATGTAGCTTGTTCCATAAATATAAACTGGAAAACGCAGTATAATTATACCTAAATTATTTTATTGCAATATACATCATGCGTTTTATGGCAAGTTAAGCTACAATGAGATGTCTGTTAATATGCTCAGAAATCTGAGACATGCTTTTTAATCGTTCTGGGCGGCACATTGTCATTTTTCCACAGTGAACAAACGTTACGTGCGTCCTAAGACTGGCGTACTTTTAATGGCAAGGGTGTTTTTTTCGACACAACACCGGCAGAAACTAACGAATGAAGAGCACGGCTTCTGGTCCTCGTTTTTCAAAATAACACAGCCCTGCATACAAAAATCTGTAAAACACAAGCATCCAGATAAAAAAAAGTCCACCCAAACGCTTAAAACAAAGGTAAACAGTCATTTTTATTCACATATTAACATCTCCACTTGATGGCCATGGCAGCAAAGAGGTTTTCTTTTGTATTCAAAACACAAAATGTATTTAAAGATGGCAGGTTTCCATAAGGCAAAAATGATCTGTTATTATGTACTTCTCCCAGCATGTAAAATTGTTTATCAGTTCTTCCTGGCAATGCACAAAAGGTAATGGGGGCAAAATCTACTTTAGCATTACAAAGTCAATTTCAAAATAAAATCAGTGTGCATTGAAAATGTCAAGTTGGATATACTTTCTGTGCAGTGTACAGTAAGATGGTGAATTCACAAGAAAGGAAGAATAGGACTGCAAGTCTTTCCTATGTGATTACAAACTGCTATCATATCTAATAATTTTATATGCTGACCACCAGGGAAAATAGTTTTTAAAATGATTTGTCAGATCTTTTTGGATAAAGGTCAGTGTGAAAGATGTGAGCAGTTGTTCTATAAAATTTCCAAGAGTTTTCCCACACTGGATGTTTATTACCACTACTGGTTATGAGATTTTGATGGATGGTGAACACTGTTTTATTCAAGATGCATAAGAAAATGCTATAAAAATGTACATATAAATATGTTTCTGTTAGATTAGTTAAAAGTTTTTAACTTACAACCAGTCATCTGTAAAATAAAAAAAATATATAGCTCATTTCATCCTCTGGCATATTCAAAAGAGAGCTAAACTTACAATATGTATGTTGTACATAGATGAATACATCTATGTAGCATATTTTAAAAATTTCAACTTGCAGCAGCATACAAGTTGTTCTGAAGGCAGCTGCAGCTTCTCATGAGTAAGATGTTTTCAGATGTAGTCCAGACAGACGTAGGGTAGTATGTCTAATCTGCTCTCATCTCCTTGTGGGTCTATGGAAATGCATTCTGTCCAGTCATACCAGTTACACTTTGCATCATAGCAACCATTAACTCCAGGCCACCGTTGCATGCGTAATCTCTTCAGGTCTTCTTTCCTAATTTCTCTGCTAACTCCAGGTAGTTCCTTGGGTGGGTGGTCTGATGAGAAATTGTCTGTTTTATTGGTATCTTTAAACCAGCATTCCTCCTTTTTTAAAAACTCTGTCCATGCTCCATGAGCACTGACACCTGACATTGTCAGCACATTGCTATGCTGGCTGAGGTATGACTGGATCTTTTCACTTTTTGACGACTCTTTCCAGCCTGTCTGCTGAAACAGACTGGGAGGAACTGATTGGTTCTGCTTCAACTGTTCTGACGATGGTATTTTATGTCTGTGGTGCACTGAGACATCCCCATTGCAGAAAGAGTTTTCATGACAAGAGGGTTTGATTTGCCCTGTTACAGGATCAAATGTGATGCGTCTATTTTTTAACTTCACTGACTTGGTGTGGGCTTCTACAGACGGTCCATCTAAATTCGCCCCATAATCCTTAGGCCTGTATTTTTGTCTTTTTGGCTTGATCATTTTGCTAGCAGGACCCTCATCTTCCAAACTGACAGCCTCACAGCAAAAGGAGGTACTTGAGTTCTGAAAAGACTGATAGACAGACCTGCTTTGAGATTCCAAATCTGCAGACCATGAGTCATCACTCTGAGTACCCACAATACCAGCCCTCAAACTGGGATTGTAAATGTTCTGGGTTTGGGCAACTTTTGGTTTTACAAGAGTTTCCTGCCTTCGAGTCCCTGGGTTTTTGGGTCCATACTGCCCCCTAGAGGCAGACTGTGTGGCTTGCTGTTGCACAACTCCATTAGGATGTTTGCATTTAGGGGCACTTGGATAGAGTTTTATAGCATGGATGGGGGGATTATTTATCTTGTTGTCTGAAGGCTGAGAGGTTTCCCCATCTATAGGATAATGTGTGGAAATATTAGTAACAATTTTAGTGCATCCACTTAGTCCAGTACTTGGCAGCTGTTTAGAGTTTTGTATTTTAGCATCAAACATTGTTTGGAGTATTTTAGCTGGTATGCATTGTCCTTCCTTCTGGTCCCACTTGTGTTTTTTGTTGCTTAATTTCTCCACACTTGGGGTGTGGTTGTTAAAGTCACTTCTAGGTTTAAAGTCTGGGCCTTTTTTACCTGATGACGCAACGGTGGCTGGAGAAAAGATGCAGGGTCGAGTGTTTCCATTGAAAGACCACTGTGCAGTGATGAGGCCTCTAGGCAACAGTTCACCCTCTCCTGGCTCAATTAATTTCTGCCAGTTTCGTAGGAGCTTCTTGGCTCGTTTTGCAAGGTCTTCATTATTGGTTTTCTTTCGAACATCATTAATTATCTTCCCAAGCCGTGTTTCCTACAAAAACAGGAGACTGATGTAACTCGACTTCAGAAAAGTTGAATAAAAAGAATCATGCACTGACAGCATACTTGGACCTACCTCTAGTGCATCTTTGGTAATAGGATATTTCTCCAAAACAGAAATCACCTCCACAACTACTGCCATGTTGCATATCTGCTTAGAAGAAGACACAAGTTAAATAGACCTTGTAAAAATGGTGTTTGACAGTGTGAGTGAGAGCATCCAAGTCAAGCAGTTTATTAAAGGATGCTGGTATTTTGTGGCTTACATGGTATGCACAACAGAGGGTAAATGAGTGACAGTCAGAACTGGACATAATTTGAATACACTTTCAAATCTGCACCTGTTTGTTGAGAAAATATATACCGATACTGGTTTCAGGTACAGCATGAGAAAATGAAACAACAGGAATGCAAATGTTGCATTTAATCCCAAATGTCGACAGAAAATCAGTGTAAAACATTTAAGGATCATTTATGTAATTGCAGCCTTTTCATGGATGATTAGGTCAGAATTTCCTCTGAAAATTCTCTGGCACTGAAAATAAGTGGGAAGCAAAAAAAAAAACGTTGACAAAGATAATCCAAAAGCCTAAAGAAATATTGCAGAGCACTTTTAAAGATAACAATGAGCATCTTTCCGAAAGCTGAGACTCTTCAACACTACAACTTTTGCCAGATTTGCATTAGTTTTGTTAAATATTTGGTGGAGCCCCAGAGGGGAGCTCCAGTTGGCCAAACCTTATTTTACTATTAGTATTATAAACCCTTAAACCTGCTTCGTTCTTTTAAAATAAACTCACATTGCTTTGGCCATCGATGGCCCGCAGGAGCCGGTCTCTGATCACCTGTGGAGTGGATGCAGCGGCAGTCATCGCCTCCTGTCAGCAGCATCACCCGGAGAGCGACCGGTGGGAATCCTGCGACACTCACGCGTTAAACGGAGGGATTTCTCAGGAAGCTCCGTCCGGACACCGTCACGTTTCTTCTGGTTGGTCCTGACCCACCGTTACCGGGTGTTCTGACACCGCTGCTCCTCGCCCCCTTCAGCACAGCTGGCTGTCGCGCCACCTCTTTTGTGGAGCGTCCGTCAAGTGCATGATGGGACATTTTTTTACGTCAAGAGTGTCCTACTACACACACAAACTACAAAATACACATAAACCTAATGGGAAAGTTGTAAGATTGATTTGTTTGTTTAATGCAATTGTTCTAAAAATCACACGTTACTAAACTGATACAAGTTGTATCATTAACAGAACATTACATAGGGAAAAAAAGATGAAGAAAAAAACCCCAGAGCAGATGAGATATAAGAGTTACAGTTGGTTATACCTTGTGGTGGAATTTTAGGCATTCAGTAAGATGTGTTCCTGTGATTATTTAAATAACAATGGGATTGTTTTTAGTTGGGAAGATGTGAGACAGAAAGACTAGACCCAACCCAGTTGGGGGTGCATATGTGTGTGTGGTCTGGGGGGGGGGGGGGGNGGGAGGGGGAAAGGGTTAAAAGACAGACTGCTTTGTACTACCATTCCTGCTGAATACATCTCTCTTCATAATAGCTAGCTGTTTTCAAAAATTTCTGCCTTGATTTATAAGGAGCTTCTTTTAAGATTACAGTATTTTAACATATCCAAAGTATGGTTGAATAATGGCTTCACGTTAGAGATGGTGTTCTTTAATTTACTGTTTAGTTTTCCAGGTGTTTAAAGCACTGTGATTAATGTTTGTTGTAGTTTCACCTTATTGCCACAAGATGGCAACAGATACCAAGGTTATTTCAACTAAAAGCACTCTAAATAATGCTTGTTGTAGTTTCATCTTATTGCCACAAGAGGGTGACAGATACCAAGGTTTTTTCCAACTAAAAGCACTGTAAATAATGCTTGTTGTAGTTTCACCTTATTGCCACAAGAGGGCGACAGATACCAAGGTTTTTTCAACTAAAAGCACTGTAAATAATGCTTGTTGTAGTTTCACTTTATTGCCACAAGAGGGCGACGGATACCAAGGTTTTTTCAACTAAAAGCACTGTAAATAATGCTTGTTGTAGTTTCATCTTATTGCCACAAGAGGGCAACAGATACCAAGGTTATTTCAACTAAAAGCACTGTAAATAATGCTTGTTGTAATGTCACAAAACTGCCACAAGAGGGCAGGTGTGTGTCAACAGAAACAGAAACCAAAGACCAAGAAGTCACAAGATAGTTCACTGCTTTGTACTACCATCCTTGCTGAATACACTTCACTTCATTAGCTAGCTGTTTTTAAACGTGATCTGAGAGAAAATTTTTCTATTTGTAAAAGGCTACAAAATTGTAATTTTAAAGTCCTAAAAATGCAATGAACTTGTAATGAATAGCATTGTTTTTTACAATTGTTTACATTTAATTATGGAGGTAAAATTGGCTCAATACATCTGTACATGTGTACTATTTGATTTCTAATCCTAATAACAAAAGTTTGGGGCGGGGGGGGGGGGGGGGGGGGGGGGGGGGGGGGGGGGGGGGGGGGGGGGGGGGGGAATTGGACGGAGAGTGGGTTAACTGCTTTTTATCACCTGCGCACATAGCGGCGCACTGAGAAGTTGCGGTTTACATCGTTCGTTCTCATCATCAAAGGTATGAACAACACCAGCCGGGTCTCTATAAGATCCAACGGCGAAAGCTACACGCGCCACCTCGACCTCATAAGCTCGAGAAAAGACTGAGAGTCTTTCATCCATGTTACCACCTCCCGGGGACACGTCCCCCCTTGAATCCGCCCTCACTAACCAAGCCATGCGCCGGCGTACCGTTAAGGAGTGAATTCACTGAACCTGGCGTAATCGATGTAATCGTCTACTCTGGTCTAGTTTGAATACGACTTCCTGTTTCAAAGTCCAGACTCCAGACAAGTAAACATTTGCAACAGCTTAATAAATTAGCGTATCTTTAGTTCTCAGTGTAGTGGAAAAAGTGTGTGATCAGACATGCAACAGTCCGTGGAGTCCCTGGTCCGACTGCTGGAGTCCTACAGAGGAAGAGATAAAGTTGTGAGTTTTCATCCAGCCATGTTTTCTGTTTAACATACAATAAAAAAAATAAAAAAAAAGCTCGTTTATGTGTCAGTGCAGCTTCGTGGAGATTCTGTAATTAATATTGAAGATTTTATCTATGAAAATAAGTAGAATTAATTTAGAGCTGATTCGGTAATATATCACATCTTTAGAATGTTTACTACCAAATGTTGTTAAATGAGGATATCATGATGATGATGTGATGAGACACAAAAGTCAACGTGTGTGTGTGTGTGCGTGCGTGCATGCGTGTGTGTGTTTATGTTTGGTGGCATTAAATTAAATGTGATTCTATTCGTGTTTGTCTGTTTAGATCAGGACAGCCTGTTATGGTTCTCAGCTGGTCGGAGGAGTTCTCACCAGAAGGGGAGAAACAGATATTTCCTCTCAGCAACTTGGGAAAAGTTTACTGCTGTTTTCTGCTCAGCTCAGCCATTGCAGGACGGTGCTGAGGCTGTTTGATGATCTCTCTATGCTGGCGTACTCCCACAGCTATGGGCTTGGTGCTTCAGTGAGTCAAACACCCTCTGCTTCATTATCATTCACCTCACAAGTCACAACGATTCTTAACATTACCTTATAGATATTAATTTGTCTGCTTTAATAAGATAGTTTATTATAAACATGATTAAAATACTTAAAGTTTACACTGATTGATTCAAAATACATGCTTTTGAGCACAGTAGCCATGTTGCCTGGCTTGAACTTTTAGTGCACCTGTGTTGTAGGAGGAGGATGCAGGGGTTCGCTGGATCTCAGTACTGACGAATGTGGCTGACCAGCTCTACTACCCATGTGAACACATCGCCTGGGCTGCCGATGCTGAGCTCATTAAAGTGAGGTCAGATAAATGGTGGTTGTTCAGTACTGTGCTGTGGGGAACCTCACTGATTCTGGGAATCCTCAGGTAAGAACGTGTTCAGAACAATATTATAATTAGGCATTCATTTTATTCAAGAGCATTTCTAGTTTAGCATTTATTTTTTGTTTTTGTAACATTGAAGATAAATAGGAAGAAGATGAAGAGTAATGTTCACAGATAAAAGTGAAAACATCAATGATTACTTTTTGTGAGTTTCATTCAAATCTGTCCAGTGGTTTTTCCCAACATACACACACACACACACACACACACACACACACACACACACACACACACACACACACACACACACAGCCACAGGCCAAATATGCCTGTCTTTCACCTCTTGGCAGGAGGCGATAATAATGTCAACTTTTATCTTATTTAATTTGATATATTGTATTTCTATTTTTTGTCATTATTTTAATAACAGCATCACGAGGGTTCTTTTGTTCTACCTATTGTTATTTTTAACCTTTCAGGCAAAGATTATATTTTTTAAAGCAAATAACTTTTGAAGTGATTTGAATATTTAAGCGTTAACCCGTTTCAGTTGAGGAATCATGTGATTTTTATCTATAGATCACTCAGAGTTCTGCTGCTGCTGAAGAGGAATTTGAAGAAGTACGAGAGGAGTGGAGAAAACAGCAGGTGTTTAGTTTGTATCTAAAAATATCCCTTCTGGTCAAAAAAGCAAACATTGGACACATTAGTTAAATTACTTATGGGTTTGATCCTTACTAAACCCACATAGTGCAAGAGTAATGAAGAAGTTAACTAGTGTTTTTAAGTTCAGTGCAACAACGGCTGTTTGTTCAACTGACTGATGGCTCTCTGGTGTTTTTTAGATGTTTTGTCTCTGTCAGCCTTTTTGAGCATTTGATAAATAGAATCAGAGAGGTTTTTTTCTCTATGTGCATTAATTTTGATTAACATAGGAATGTATAGCTTTATGGTGGAAATATCACACATTCAAACATCATATCAAACTTTTCTGTCTTTTCTTTTGCAGACGCTCTCAGCTCTGCAGGCAGATGCGAGGGGAGCTACTTTCCATCATTGGCAGCATGGCTGACCTCAGTAACGCCATTCACTGGATGCCGCCTGGCTTCCTCTGGGCAGGACAATTCCCCAGCTGGCTGGTGGGCTTGCTGGGCACCACCTCCTCTTTAATCTGTTTGATCCAGATGAACACCAGCAGCAGTGAGCAGTCAGACAGCACCGAGTTGTCCTAACAGTGAAGAAGAGATGTGACCCTTTCAATGAACCAGATTATGAATGTTGGTTGGAAGACATGGAGGATCTTTGATTTGATCAAACTATGTGGAAATTCAGTTTACTCTTAGCAAAATTTATAAACTCACAGGCTTCTGGATGCCTTTCTGTTTGTAGGTAAATTAATAGAATGTGTGGCTAAAAAATTTTAAATCCTTCTGGAAAATTTCAGGTTTGCTGCCTTTAAATGTTATTAAGTTATATGACAGTGGCATGCAAGATTTGATTATATTAATCAATGTTTTGTTATTCAAATGAATATTTTTTGTAAAAAAAAAAAAAAACTTAATTGTGTCATTGCATTCAGCTTAAGGGATTTACATATTTCAGGAAAGTAGAGGATTTTAGAAAATGTATGCTCTATAGTAAGTAAGTCATCTAGCAATACTTTGGTCTTTGTATTGGAAATCACACATTTCTCTTCCAAAGAAAATTACGTATGTGCTACCTTCGTCAACCTTTTTTACAAGACTGAACGTTTCTGTAGTTTTGCATCAAATAATATGTTGTAACATTAAGATGTTTTTGTTTATTCAGTCTCAAGTTTCTACATACAGCTACAGCAGTGGTAATGCATTATTGTCACTTTAACTCTCACGATTGTGGGAGCAAATTGAAACACACTCCATATACTTGATCATAAGCTGTAAACTGTAAGAAACAACTCTAAACTTGTTTTTATTTTAAGCATAATGTAGATTATGTAACAACAGCTGATTTTGACTGTTCTTTAAGCTTTGGCGTGGTCCTGACACGTAAAATCAGTTGCAGAAATATATGTTTAGCATTAAGACACAATACAAGTCATAATAGGCAAATTTTATATTGACAGTATTTTGTTTTTAAAAATGAAACGCCTCTGATTTCACATTAAAATTATTAAATATTACTTGATTGGTCATGAAAACAGACAGCTTATAAAACTGAATGTTCAATTTGAGTATTTTTGGCTTAAACGTAATTTCATAATGCATTTTGGGGTTAGAATTGACCCGTTTAATGGTAAAATGTACAAAGAGCCGTGTTAGTTTGTAAATGTAATGTAAAGCAATCGAGGAAATAAACATTTCGCCTTTTTCGATCGAAAGGTCGGCGTTTGATTAAACAAGACTCGATGGCTGTGACTGCTGCCTTCAAGTGCCTTTAGTTGCGACGGATTCTGTATCGAGAATGTTCACCAGTAACACAACAAGTAATGCTTTTTAAATTACACATCCCCAATTTCCAATAATAGTTATATAAAATTGAGTGAACAGTTTCTAGTATATGTATATATATATGTATAAGTATGTCTACATTATAGGAGAAGATAAGACACCTAGTATGATTTAAGGAGCTACGAGTGTACCTGAATGCATCAAAGCTATAGCGTCAAGCAATAAATAAAAACTCAGTCGACAGAAGCAGTAAATCCATTTTTCAACATTGAAGTTGTCTTACCAATGTTTTTTGTGAAATTGTTAGATATAGCAGTGCTGTTGTACTTATTATGATGAATACAACAAAGTTGAAGTTTTGGAGAGGGTTCAAATTCCTAACCACGTCAACTCATCGGTCGTGGCACTTAGACGAGTCTTTCTCTGTACACAAAGAAACCGAAAACGACTTAAACATCCGGTGAGAGCTTCCCTTTTACCAACTAACACAACTGTTTTTTGGTTCTTGTATATTGCGTTTCATAAAAGTTAACTACTGGAATGCTTCAGGAGCAGTTCAACATAGCTAGGCTAAGCAGTTAGCTTCGAGCTAGTTGTTTTGCCACTTTAAACCAAACTGTGATATGTGTTATGTCTATTTATACTTAGGGATGTTTTTTCATTTCTTTATTTTCTTTTGTAAACGCCGCAGTTTGTTTCCTTTCTTCATTTACACCCGTCATTGACGCCGGAAGATCGAAATGGAGTAAATGCTGAATGTTTGTTGTGTATCACCTTGTTTTTGATTGTTTTAAATTTGCACCAATAAGGGAACTGATGGGTGTAAAATGAGTTGTCTTACTAGTAGTTTTGGGTCTTCTGTCTTAGATGGTTTCGTTGTGTGTTGGTGACTTAATGTACTAAAGGTTGTAGTTTATTTCCTGATGGCCATGGAACAATAAGAACAGCATAGTTGATGTTTTAATGAGGACATGAATGCTGTTGTGTCACAAACACTAATAATGGTTCTGGTGTTTTGCTGTACAGAGCTTGTTCCAGATAATTCTGCAACATTGTGATCTCGGCAAGGAGTCTATGGTAATGTCAGTTTTCCTTTGACACAAAATGGACTCAGAAGACTGCTTGATTGCTGATCAGTCAGCTTCTGCACATGAAGACTGCCCACTTTCTGATTTGGACTTTGTTAAAGAAGCTATAGGGGATGAAGTAAGTGTGACTATGGCGGCTCTACCAGCATCAGAGGCAGAAAATATTGAGTCCTTAAGTCTCATTGAGCCTCCTCCACTGGACTGGAGGTCTGACTCCTCTAGTGAAGCTGGTTCTGCAGATTTTCTGAATGATCCCAGCATTTCTCCCTCTGCTGACAGCCTTGGTCTGATCGGTCTGAGAGAGTCAGTAATGTTGCCTTCAGTTGTGGGACACAAGTTGAATCCAGATGGCACAAACCAGCAGGTGCTTCTTGGAAACATAACAGAGCCAGTTCATGATATCAAAGTAGAGCTGGAAAAGGAAGACGGAGCAGGTAAAGAAGTGAGCACTAACAGCATATGGAATGAAGATTACCAGGAAGAGGACATGTTTAGAGATGTTGATAAGCATGTCAATAAAGAAGCTGAGCTAAACAGGAGATCGGGCGATGAAGATCATAGCCATATTCACACCTTGCTCACACAGCTTCAGCTAATGGAAAAAGAACCCAGATCCTGTCAGAGGACACCCCCTTACATTCGCTATTCCAGACTGTCAGAACACAATACCGCTGTTCCGTCTCCATTAACAAATAGAACTGAAGCCACAGGCTTGCTGTTCTCTGAAACCCACCAGAGTGACCTACTAGGACTGCTTCAGTATTCAGATATCCGCTTTACCCCCCAGCCCTCCTTTCTGCCTCACAGAGGTGAGGTGGATGCTGTGGTGTCCGTTTCCTATGATCAGGAGGATGTTCAGAAGTTTTGGGGATGTGATGCAAATGGTCAACGACACAGGGACGACTCCATTACTTCTTTGCCTGATGATGAGTATCCTGAGCCGGTATGGATGAAACTGGGGGAGGAGCCACCAGAAGAAGAGGCTGCAGCAGAGGGCGAGCAGGTCAGTGCTAACAGATAAAATGCTAAATAAAATAAACAAACCATTTTTTCTATTATACCTCACCGACTTTAGAATTAAAGACCCAAAATTAAAATTACCTGTAGATTCAGGAAAAAACATGTTTTTCATTTGACCCATACTGTAGCATTTTCATCAGTAATTTATTATGATTATTCATCAGATAAAGTACACAATTTATTTTTTTGTACTTAAATCTGTTGGTTACATGTTTTAAAATGTTAACATCATGGTTATTAATTGGACAAAGTTTTGTTTATCACACATTTGATTGAGTCTAGACTTTAATTTTCTTACTTTGATTTTCATTTTATCATTTCAGAGTGCCGATGACCACCCGTCATATAAAGATGGTGAGTTACTTAAGTTTGTTGCACATTAACAAACAAATTCTAAAACATTTCATTTACAGTTATTTTAATTATACATTTTTATTCAGTGCCTGGACCTTGTGACCCTGAAGACCTGTTGGATGGAGTTATATTTGGTGCTAAGTATCTGGGCTCCACTCAGATCAAATCAGACAGGAACCCTTCAACAAATGCTCGCATGACCCAGGCTCAGGAGGCTGTTGACAGAATTAAGGTAAACTTCCTAAACAGATGAACCAAACCCTTTGACTTTTTGTATACAATAGTCAGAAACAAAAACGCATTATGGCAACATACAAACAGCTTTAAAGAGTCTCTTGTTTTTTCTTTAGGTTTGAAGTTTAAATTTATTTTATCATGATGACATGCACAGATCGGGATTTCAACCTGAATTTAAAACCACACATGTAATGCAATAATTCCTGTAATCACTGTAAATGTTTAAATGCTAATCAGCCCAGTTTTATGCTACCAGATATGACTACAGTGTGTTTTTCTTGTAGGCTCCAGAGGGAGAGTCACAGCCAATGACTGAAGTTGATCTATTCATCTCCACTCAACGAATCAAAGTGCTCACTGCTGACACACAGGTACTCTGAGTACATCAGGGCATATGAATTTTAAAAATTTTCTCATTATTTATTACTATATCACTCATATTTACACTTTCAGAAATATGCTCACCAGTCATTTTATTAGGTGCACCCTGCTAGTACCAGGTTGGACTCCTTTTTGCTTAATTTTTTGTGGCGTAGATTCAACAAGGTGTTGAAAACCTTCCTCAGACATTTTGGTTCATATTGACTTGATAGCATCACATAGTTGCTGTAGATTAGCTGCACATTCATTGCTGTGACAATTAAACAATGCTCAGTTGGTATTAAAGAGCCCAAAGTGGGCCAAGAATATATCTCCAGAGTCAAACCAGCAGCAGCAGCAGCCTGGATCTAAGGGATCATGCAGTCATGTTGTTTACAACATGTTCTGACCCAACCAGTCAACGTTTTTCCAATCTATTGCTGTCCAGGTTTGATCCAGTATGAATTGTAGCTTCAGTTTCCTGTTCTTAGCTGACAGGAGTGGCACCTGGTGTGGTCTTCTGCTGCTGTAGTCCATCTGCTTCAAGGTTCAATGTGTTGTGTTCAGACATTTTATTCTGCAGATTTTGGTTGTAACAGGTTGTTGTTTGAGCTCCAGGTGCCTTTTTGTCATCTAGAACCAGTCTGTCAATTCTCATCAGACCTCCGACATCAACAAGGCATTTTTGTCTGCACAACTACAGAGTATTATCTGTAAAAATATTTTGCAGGAAAATAGTAGCTCAGCAGTTTCTGAATTACTTAGACCTGCTCTAGTGTGGATCAACATGACAACCATAAAACATTCTAAGTCAACTAAATTCCCTTTCTTCTTCATTCTGATGCTTGGTTTGGTCTAGCTGCTGGAATGTATTGAGTTGCTGCTATGTGATTGGTTGATAGCAGTGCTTACAAACAGATTAATCCAATAAAGTGGCCTAAAATTCTAAGTCATGGTTTTGACTTATTTTAGACTTGGAATGTATGAAATGATTGTCTTCTTCAGCCTTATAAAGTGTATTATCTTTTCTATCAGTTTTACTTTAATGTTTATTTGGTATAGGGAGGGTGTTGTGCATAGAAGAGAAGTATTTGCCATGTTATAAATGAAATAAAAGTTAATGTTCATATTGTATTCTGTAGTGATCTCATTTACTTAAAGAAAGATGCATAATTGGATTTTATTCTTTGTACACAGTTTTATCTTATTCATCTTTGGAGAGTTTCATGCTTGACTTTCCTGACTGTAATAATGTCATGTCCTGTTTCCACTCAGGAAGCCATGATGGATCATGCTCTGCAGACGATCTCTTACATAGCGGATATCGGCAACATTGTGGTTCTGATGGCGCGAAGGAAACTTAAAGGGCAGGATGCTGACCCTGCCTCTAAAGCTTCCTCTTCATCATCCTCAGTGTCTCAGAAGAAGTGCTTAATGATCTGCCACGTCTTCTCCTCTGTGGATGTGAGTCAGTCATTTGCAGGGTTTATACACTGAGATTGATAAGATCTTTTGTTGCTCTCCTGTTTTGAATCCTGGATTCCAAACAGCTGCTGTGAGTTGAAACCATTCTGTTGTGAAGTTAGTAGCTGTAAAGTTTCAGCAGGATTGTGCAAACAGGTTTATATTACCAGTAGGGATGTCCCGATCAGGTTTTTTGGCCCTCGAGTCCGAGTCTGAGTCATTAGATTTTGAAGATCTGCCGATCCCGAGTCCCGATCCGATCTTTTTAATATGTTGTTGTGATCAACTTTATAAATCCTCCAGACCACAGACATACTCACACTTTCTGCTTCAAGCTGCTTCTGAGTTCTACTTTGCTGATGTTTAACTAATAAAAACAAACAAGCCACAAAATGTCATGCTGCAGCTGCAGACATAAATCCATCCATCTGTATATCATATCCATATATGTTTAAATACTTAAACATAATTCTCTGTGCACAAAATTAGTTTTTGTGGTTAAAGTAACTTTTTGAGGAAAATCTTTTTTTCCTACAGCTGTTCAGGTGCAGAAATGTCAACATTATTTTAACACTCTGCTCCATTTTTTGCCCAGAAAGAACAAACTTGTTTACTGACAATGACCCGGATCATTTCTTAAGTCATCAGCTCTTCCTTCACTCCTGCTGCATTATCCTCTGACTGCAGTAGCTCTGAACAACTTCTTAATTAGACTATTTGGAGAAATCCATCAGCGTTGTGCGCATTTTGGAGCGACATTTAATCAGGAAACTCCTCCTCAGAAAGCGCTTTTTAAAAATCTTAACATCGCTCAATTTATTTCCCGACAGAGGGCGGGTGTTGTGCTGCGCGAGCAGAGTCTCCTCCTGAGGCAGGAGGGAGACATGGCGTAGGGGGAACGAGTTAGCGCGGATATGACTCGCTTCACGCCGGCCTCACCTCCTCCTCCAGACCGAGCACTCCCGTCGGTGCTTGCTTTCCGTTCAGGGGGAGGACGAATCCTGGCGGCGGGTGTGGAGTGAGCGGCAAACCTGGTCACTGCTCCATAAGCTCACGTGTCTCCCGGTCTCTGCCCCCTCCCTCCTCCTGGACCAGCGGAAACTGATTCAGACTCTGATTATGGTTAATATACGTGCACAAATATAGACTATATATAAATCCCATGTGCTTTAGATTGTTTAACATATTAAAACCCAAACTTCCTTCTGAAGGCGTAGCGGCTTTTATTTTGGCGGGGCGGTGCGCATGTAGAGGAAACCCGAGTCCAGATCGGGAGGTGACGTCCGATACCGATCGAGTCCAAAATCACGTGATCGGATCGGGACATCCCTAATTACCAGACAATAGTCCAGTGACTCCTGTTCTGTACAGTGTAGCACTTCATCTCAAATGACCTGCTTTTATTTGGACAACAGTTGCAGCTTTAGTCTGGTTTAATTCCACTCCTGCAGGCAGCCATAGAACTCTCCTGAGAATTAAATGGTCTGCCTGTTGTGCCAGTTTCCACTAATTGGCAGCACTGAATAGGAGAGTTACTTTTAGTAACTAATTAGTCGTGGGTTACCGAAGGCTATAAAGCCACTTCTTCTGACTGTTATTGTCTGCCCCCTTTTTTATATAAAACATTTATTTTGATAAATAAATCATGATGTGTAACTTTTTCTTTTTTTTTTTAGACATACTATAATACTATACAACAACAAAAATCACCCCACCCCCCAGGAAAAAAAAGATGTTTAGTGTAACTCGGCACACATTATTGATGAACTCTAAGTCAGATTTGCTTTCTTTTCTCCACAGGCTCAGGTCATAGCTCAGGCTATTGGACAAGCATTTGGAGTTGCTTATCAGCAGTTCCTTCAGATCAGTGGGCTCAAGGCCAAAGATCTGAAGCCAGGTGAATACAGTGACTACCTGGAGAGTCAGGAGCTGTATAACGGAGACCTGGCCCACTTTTCAGACTCTCAGAACCTCCGAGATGTAAGCGAAGTGATTGTAGCTGCACGCTTTGTTATAAATAGAAGAATAGATTGATTTTTGATCCCGTTTTATAATGTTTAATATATTTCCCTTAAAGTACTTTTGTTTCTAAGTTGATGGGCAATTTTTCCCCATACAAATCTTTAAATAAATAGCAATATTATATATTTTTATTGTTCAAATATAATAGTAAAAAAAACTCTTGTAAAATTTGTATTAGATTGTGTCAGCCTTAAAGTGAACAGGGCCTTCTTCATTGTATTTAGTCTAACTGCTGACTTTCTTGTGAAAATACCAGAAATCTAGATGTTCAGCTAAACAAAATGCTTGTTTTCTTTTCCCACACTGTCACTTCGTCCCTCTAAGTAGTTTGTTGTTGGCCTCAACGGTAATTTCTTTGTTACATTATCATTTGTAAGTCACTTTAGATAAAAGCATTTGCTTTCATATGAACATAAACAAAAGCACTTGTGCTCTTTAGTTTTGTTTGTAACAATATACACGATTGCAAAGAAAAAAATGGCAAAAAAAAAAAAATACTACAAAATAAGAATAAATATCAGCAGAATTAATTTTGTGAAGTAGATGCCTAATGAAATCTGTGTGTCTCTGGATCAGATAGCCATCACCAAGGCTCCTGGAGAGATCCTGGGTCTGGCAGTGGTGGAGTCGGGCTGGGGCTCCATCCTCCCCACTGTGGTGGTGGCTAACCTCCTTCATGGTGGCCCAGCTGAGCGCTGTGGTGAGCTTAGCATTGGTGACCGTATCATGTCTGTCAATGGCACCAGCTTGGTGGGTCTGCCCATCACCACCTGCCAGAACATTATCCGGGTAAGTAGTGACAGTCTGCCTCAAACTTCAGTGAATGTCTTCTAGAAAAAAAGGTTCAGACTTGCTTTCTTTTTATTATCCTCTAGGTGGCACTGTGATTCTATGAATTTTATGTTTTGATTGTTTTCTTTTTACTCTGTTACAATCTTCAAGAACAATTATTGCATTTGACAACTTCGACTTTAATAATATGTTTTAAATGAGTTGTCAACCTCTTCATGTTTTTTGTAGTTCTCTGACTTCTATGTGTTGTTTTATACTTTTCTGCGTAATTTTCTAAATTGTTTTTAAAATATCTGAAACAAAGTAGAAAAGAAAAACATTTCATTACATTATTCTCAGTTCATCCCTCCATCATAGGTTCCACTGGTTAAAAATACAGAAAAGGAGTGAGATAACATGTGACATCATCATTTCTCACTAAAAATGCTCCCAGTTGTTGGAGTATTTTATCTGATTTGGCTGTCAAATTGCTTACAGCCACATATTGTGATGCAAATGTTTTTGGTTTTCCACCAGAGCCTTAATGAAAGGTTGTAAATAATCTATTTGTCTGTAAAAGTCTAATTGTTTTTGAGCTGTAATTATTTATGTTGTAAATAGTGCTGGGCCGATAACGCCGTTAACGCGAAACTGTTATCGCGCGATAAAAAAAATAACGCCGTTAATCTAAATTGGGTCACTGGGTCTAAGAGATCTACAGGCATTACCAAATGGCAGACTCTGATCCTGGCCCGGATCTTTCCGGAGTCCGGACCTGCAGCAGGACCCGCTCCCCCGCTCTAGCTGAAGGAGGCGCGGCTCCTGTCTCCCGAACGCTCACTTCACCTGGAGCTGCGGCTCCCGGATCCGAACCGATCCTTCACCCAGACCGGGAGCCGCGGGTCCAGGTGAAGCGCGCGTTCGGGAGACGTGAGGCGTGTCTCCTTCACCGGGAGCCGGTTCCGGTCCAGGATTTTCACCTGGACCCAAGGAGGTGAAAGAGGTGCGTCCGGGAGCCGCGCACCCGTGCCAACCTCGGCATACGCTCCCTCCTCCTGAACCGGACCGTGTGGTTCGGACTTGATCCAGGTTGGAGGAGACGCAGCAGAGCGCTGACCGAGTCACAAACCCGCGGCAACAACTTGGTAGAGTTCCCGCAGAACTCCGACCAAGTCATCAACCAGGTCTGGACTGTCTGTCTGGTTCCAGGCGTTTCCTGGTGAATCGACGTGCTGTTTGGGCCGACAGCCTCAGCTGTGCACGCGCCTCTCGTTAAAGTGAATGTGGCATCGCGTGCTGCGTTTTTCAGCATAACTTGACAGCTGAACATTCAACCAATCAAACAATATCAACACTAAAACACATTGATCTGTCAGTGACTTTATCAAAGGGTTGTCTTTAGTTTTCAGACTCGTTAATGTTTAAATCCCCTAAAGTGGTTTTATTTAACAAAAATATGATGAAACAGCCCTATAGGATAATGTGAAATAAACAGCAGAGAAATGAAGTCATTTTAAGGCAGATTTAATCCATTACAGATAAACTGGATGCTACAATCACTTTTTGACAGCTAAAAAGTCAGCTTGAATTTATTTGATGTAAAAAAGAGAGTTGATGCTTTAATCAGGTGATCTGTAAACTAAATGTAATCCTTTACTGTCAGGAGATGAGAAGGTTTCTACAGTAAAACTATTAAAACAGAGTGAGCCTTAGAAAACAGCTGTAAAGTTAAAGGAGACAGACCTCTGATGACAGATCAATGTGTTTTAGTGTTAAAATGTTTCATCCTGATAACTTGATCAACCATCAGAGGTTGTTAAAATGAGCTCAGAGCTCATCTGGTGGTTCTGGTTTGTGACTCAGGTCTTGGTTTCTGAGGGAAGTTCTGACAGGTTTAATATTTCTTGTTAGGTTAGTAACAGCTGATCCAAACAGTGGATCATTTGTTACTAACCTTTAACTCTAGACTTGAAGTATCACGACTCTTCAGCCTCATGCTAATGCACACACATACCGGTATTATGAACCCTTTGGTAGAATTCAAATGAGCCATTTTGATCTAGATTAATCTAGATTAATTTCAAAATTAATCTAGATTAATCTAGATTAAAAAAATTAATCTATGCCCACCTCTAGTTGTAAAGCATAAAAACACAGTAAATGGTTATCTGGGGTAAATTGAATGTGTTTTTGAATCAAAACTAGTCTTAGTGAAGCAGCTTTTTTAAGTTGCTGCCTTGTGGAACAATATTCCTAGTCAGCCTTAAACACTTTGCTAGTTTTTATTAAAGTTTAATAGTTGCTGCATTTTTAAAGATAATTTGATTTATTGTAGGTTCAAAGATTAAAGCAGTAGTTCAGTTTTTTAAAGTGAAGTTGTAAAGCACTACTTCAAAGATTTTGGTATCTTATCTGCAGTAGAGAACAGTAAGAGCAATGACGATTTGATGAATGAGGCAGAAAATCTCATGAAGTCTAGCTTATACATCTGTAAACATGCCTTAAACATAACTTAAATGTGTTTTTTTGACGCAGGAACTTAAAAGTCAAAAGTATGTGAAGCTCTGCATCGTCCATTGTCCTCCAGTTACCATGGCGATCATAAGAAGACCTGATCCAAAGTTTCAGCTGGGCTTCAGTGTTGAGGATGGCATTGTATGTCACTTGTAATATTTTGAGTTTGTTACTAACAAATATATCCCTTTAATTTTATAACAGTAGATGATGACAATGGGACTTGTCAGCAGTCAAAAAATTGTTTAAAGTTTAACTTTATAAGTGATTTAGAAAAATTGAACTCAATGCAGTAAAATAATATTTCCACATCAAATTATTTTACTTGGAAATGTAGTAAACTGAAAAAAAAAAAAAATCATATATCCTACCATATTTGTTGATTCAGTTTTTCTATACTTATTGCAGATATGCAGTCTGATGCGAGGTGGTATCGCAGAAAGAGGAGGAATCCGTGTCGGGCACCGCATCATAGAAATCAATGGACAGAGTGTTGTGGCAACTCCACATGATAAGATCATCCAGATCCTCTCAAACGCTGTTGGAGAGGTAAAACATGATGCAATGAGTGCATGCACAATTATAGAGGACTATTCTGAGTTAGTACATTATTGGATGCTTAAGACATTTAAATTTTTTTAAATTTAATACATAGTGTGAGTTACAAATTGTACTTTCTCTATCCTTGACAGATTCACTTGAAGACGATGCCAGCCTCAACGTATCGACTCCTAACAGGACAAGAGCAGCCAGTGTTTCTGTGAATTCTTCCTGTTTTATTATGACATTAACACTGCACAGAGTTCAAGCTACATAAGCTTTTGCCAAACTTAAAAAATATGCAATTTTTGTCTCTCCGCTGTTATCACACTGCTTTTACTATAGAACAAACTAATTTTATATCTAAAGAAACTTGAAAGTGAGAACTTAATTTAAATGACAGAAATAGAGAAGTAGCTTTCTATTTTTATTTATTAGGTATTTTAGAATTTGAACAACTTGTGCAAAATGTTTTTTTCCTTATTTTTTTAAAGCAGGTAACGTATTAGTGAGCAATATCAAGTATTGTGCAGCCCATTGGTCTTCTAGCCTTATATGTACTTCCAGTCTGAGATAAACAAATTTATAATCAAATCACGATAAATGGTTTGTATGTGTTTTATTGTGATGTACTTCCTGTTCAGCCTGTACTCATACATATCATGAAATTTCTATCACAAACGCTCTGTTTTATTCTTGCAGTGTTTCACTGACTGTGCTTGACGTGGTGCTGATATGCCCAAATAAAGGTCACTGCCTTACTTGATAGAGATATGCTTATATTTTTATGTGTTTTTGCTCATATGAATGCACATTAAAAATATCTATGAAAATATTTATGATGGTATTTTTTGAGTAATGAGTGTAATATGAGTTTCAGTAACAGATTTTAAGCTTTTGGCTTCATTTATGCTAAAAATTTGGTCGAGAAATGTTTAGTTACAGCTGATGTGAAACTTAGAATTTAAATTATTCTCTGAAAAGAAATTAGTTTGCTTAATCTAAGTGAAATATACAAAATATAATCATGTGCAATAATTAAAATTGATTTCTGAGGAGGTAAAAATATTTATTTAATATTGTCATTATTATTCATGTTAATTTAAATAATTATAAAGTTAATTTTAAAATGCTATTATTTTTAATAATGATGATCATGAATCTGAGTTTTTACAAGTGTTGAATACCAAAGAGGCTATGAGAATGTCTCCTTGACATCATACGACCAATCAACTGTTAGAAAACTTTTGGTTACGAAAGCATGGATTTTGGCCAATCACATTGTTAGCCGGCATCTGTAGGCCAGCCCCCTCGAATTCACTTCGACCAATCAGCTTACGGCCGTGGGTGGGTCGACGTGACTTCCACCTGCTTTCATAAACATTAGGAAGTCAATGTTGAGTCACTGGCGGACAGTTGGTGGATTAGAAAGACTTGAAAGACATTTTTACTACAGAAAGGTAATTATTAAAATGTTTACACTTTAACAATCATTTGTTGTTTCTGTCGTACGGAATGAGTCCGTAAGCTCTAAAAGTGTCACTGTGAGATGCTAAGAAGAAGCTAACATTGCAGGCAGCATTTCCTGTAGTGTTCTTTTCCTTGTTAATTTTGTGTTAAAAACTTGTAATTATTTTCAGTAACTACCTGGCATGTGGCTGCGTTAATGGGTTGTTTACATATATTTATTTTTTGTGTAATTTGAATGATTTACTTTACATTCTAAGCTAAAATCGCTTTATTTAAGAAGTGCAAACGCTACAAAGTCGTTCATTAGTCATTGTAAATCAGCTGGTGTTTGTAATAATAACATGTTTATGATTTTCTGCCACAGTGAGGGGTTTGACAGAAGGAATTTACATCTCTAAAGAGTTAGCTAGCTTTGGTTTCTACAACTGAACTCATCTTCTGCTGTGCTTTCAACTGGTTCAAGATATTTTGTAGATTTGCAAAGGAAATTAGTTCGAGCATTTTCTTAAAACCTGGTACAGACTCTCCATGCTATTTTATTTAATAAAGCTACAAGAGATCTTATTCTGGACACTCTGTAAAAGTGACTCAGAGTGAGATGGGTAAGCTGTTTGGATCAGTAGGATTTCAGGATAAAGCAGGTTGTCTGTGTTGAGGAGATTACAGCAAGTACAAAAGGCAACTTTTACACACACACACACACACACACACACACACACAAAGAAAGTGTTTCAGGCTTTGATTTTCTCTTTCATGTTTTGTCAAAAAACAGGATGAAAAGTTTAAAGAAACTGATTAAATTTATCTTGTGTCAGTTAAATGTGAATCGTATTAAGTATGTTTGTATTTGTTACTGCTTGTGTTACATTACAGGTACTGATTGTGTACTTTTTTTCCTTTGCCTTTTATTTGAAAAGTGCCATAGAGGTGAATAACAATCCAGGAAAGCGCAAAACAGAGAAGAATAGAATTTTTTCTATATCACCTTCTGTATTCTAAGTAGGAACACAACAGAACATAAACTCTCGGCAAAGCTGTTTTATTTAATTGTCTCTTTTTTATCAATTAATCTTTGTTTTACAGGAAAACATGATGGAAAGGTAGCTGCTGGACACAATGGGGTTTTTCAGGCAGCTTTACCTCCTGCTCTGGAAAAATATCACATATCGCAGACGGAACAAGGTGCTCATGCCCTTACTGTTTATAAGCATAAAAAATAAAATAGAGTTAAATCTGCAGTAAATCATTACATAGACAAAATTGGGACTTTAAACAAGCTTCTTGTTTTGTTTACAGCAGGTATCTGTAGTTATTTGAAGCTATATGCAAATATAACATTTATGTGCAGGTTACATTACAAACTGTGGTCTTTCGCTCTTATTGGCCTTTATGTATTATTTGCTTTTGTGCCTTCCAAATTCTCTGCAGGTCCAGCTGATCATCGAGCTCATCTGGCCACTTTTCCTCTTTTTTATTCTCATCTCTGTTCGTCAGTCACACCCTCCTTACAGACAAGGCCACTGTGAGTGATTCTAGTGATTCTATATATATATATATATATATATATATATATTGCATGTGTTTTTACTCAGTTAAAGTTCTGAAAATAGCCCTTTGCCACCAAGCTAAATAAGATTAACTCTCAGAGAGAGAGGGGAGCCTGTGCCATGTACAAACGTTTGTTTTCTTAACCTGCTGTTTTCTTGATCTTTTTTTAAAATTCCTTAGTTAAAATTAGATCATGCTCACATGAGAAAACAGCACAATGAGACTGTTAATATCATCGTAACGTCATCTTAGGGGAAAAAAATGAAATCTTTCCAATAGCAGCACATTATGGAAGACCATTGTATGTTATCATATTTGATTATCTATTCCTTGTATTCTGATTAGTGCATTGTTCTGTACATGTAAATGATATGTAAGGGAATACTTTGTAACGATTCTTGTATTACAGTCATTTTTTTATCAGTAGTTGTTGTTTCTGCTTATCAAACCATTCTTTTATTTGCTCACATTATGTTTGCTTCTTTGCTAATCTCTTGGTTTTGGATGTTCTGTTTCTCTTCGATTTGCTTGTAGGTCACTTCCCAAACAAAGCCTTGCCATCAGTAGGCACCTTGCCCTGGATTCAGAGCATCATCTGCAACATCCATAACCCCTGCTACCGCAGCCCAACGTCAGGGGAAATACCAGGACAAATTAGCAACTTTGAGAACTCAATGTAGGTAGAATGAAGAAAGTAACCATTGTAACAGAGGAATGATGGAGATTGATGTATTTTTATAAGTTAGTTAATTTCAATGTAGTTCAATTACAAATCTGTCCAATAGAATGCTTTAAAACTAAGCTATTCTTTACTTAAAAAGATTGTCGTCACACTGTCATTAACCTAACTGCATATTAGTTCCAGTCAAACCTTTTCATTGTGCTGCTCCTGCAGACTGTCTCGCCTCTTTGTGGATGCTCAGATGATTCTGACCTACAATGGAAACCAGAGTTTCTCCACCTTTCAGGACCTGATGGGCAGCGTTCGGCTTCTGGGAGAAAGACTTGAATCGCTTCCAAGTACTTGTTTTAATCTCTCCTGCTGGTTGGAGCCACAAGCAGTCACTGTACAATATAGAGTTCATTAACAGCAATATGACTTCAGTAATTCATGTTTGTGAAAACATACAGAATATATGTGAGTCTGTAGATACCGGCCTGAAATTAAATTGGGGAAAAAAACAATTTAATTAATTTATAAAGATTAGGTGGATCCAAACTTTTGACTACGAGTTTTAAATCACGTCTGAGAAACTAATGATAATCTGTGATTAATGAGCAGTGATCCCAATTTAAAATATAAGCCTTTTACAGAAATATACTGAGGAACTTAGTTTGAGAACTTTAAACACTGTTTTCATGTTTTTTACTTAAGTCTGCTAAATAATTCATAAAAGCTAGTGTGTTAGCATTCCAAGCCAAAGTCTAGGACTGGTTCCAGTGAAGCATTTAGATAGCATATTTAATGTCTGGTATGTTTAATTTTTGGGAATTGACATGGTATTCCAATGTGATTCCGGTGTAGCGCTCCCAGTTAAAGAATGCCTGAGACCCAATGAAACTTTCTCCAACTTTCTACTGACCAATGGCAGCCTGTCGTCTTCAACTGTGGACCTGCTGATGAACGCTCATCTCAATTTTCAGGTTTAGTCTTTGTAAAACTTAATATAAACTTGTTCTGGTTTAAATCTATTTAAATAACTTATCATTTTAAATTCTTAATTTAAAACAAAACACATCAATCATTGTCATGCTACAAGTAAACCTTTAGGTAATATAAATTCTGAAGCCTTTTTGGTGTCACCACTTTCTCCTGTTATCTTGTTACCACATGTGAGAGAGCTGAGGAACGTCAGAGTATTCTCCTACTCTAAATGCACGAACAGCAGCTGCAGTTAATGTCTGGACATTTTCTTGAACATATCTTGTGTGAAAATGGCTTAACTTTTTCCATCAGTATCACCAGGCAGAAGCTAGCCTGATAGTTTGTGATCTGTGCAGCTTTGCATTCTTAAATAAAATAATTAAATACTTGGTTTTCAGCAGTGAATGTTTTCATGATTGATCATTACCAGACAGCTTCTTATCTTTTCTCTGTTATTTGTCCTCTAGGCTGTACTGACTGAAGCGCGGACACCTCTTAATGTCTTGGTGTGCAATGAGAGCATGTTGTCACAGTTGCTGACAGTGGATGGAGGAGCAGCCAGCATGAATGTTCTTCAGACTGAGCTGTGCGACTTACCAGCTGATGTCCTGCTGGAGGCCGAGCGCCTTTTTTTCTCTCAGCTTGAGTTTACCAAGTTTTTCTCGGTATGTTTTGCTACAAAGATTATTATCAGAAAGGAGATAAATTAAACAGATTTTGCAAAGAAAGACACAATGTGCTTTTTAAAATGTTTATCTATTGAATGTTTTGTGTCTTTTGTTCAAGAAACTTGCAATTTTTACACTTTATCATAATACACTAGCAAATCTGATATTATGTGATGACTTTCATACAGTTAAAACTTAATTAATGGAAATGTTTTACACTGAATATAAATACCTGCGTTGTTGTAACACACATGCACTTTGTTCACTCTTACAATTTTAAATGTAATCAAACTGTTTCTCCTAACAGAGAAGCCAACTGATGGGTAGCACTGCAGATCTGAGGGCCACGAGTCAGGCCATCGCCTCGGTGTCCCAGGAGCTTGCTGTACTCATAAATGATGTGAGAAATTTGTAGATTGCTTTCTTTTGAAAAATATTGGACCTAATTTTTCTAAGCTGATGCAGATTAGAACTTTTAAATCCTGACCAGCTGTTCATGGCTGCTCAGTGAACTTTTAAAACTTTGTTTCATCAGCTTCCTATTAGTATGCTAATTTCTTATAAATTGTTTTTCTTCTTTCTTTTTTTTTGTATTTTTGGGTCTCTTCTATGCTTTTGCTTCACTTTTTTCCCTCCATCTTTTGCTTTTGCCTTTTTGTTTTTCCTTGTTCTTCCTCTGAACGTCCTCTTCTCTACCTTCCATCAGTTCTCCTCCTTCACCAGTTTTGCAGAGCTGAGTGCAGCTCTTGATCTTCTATCTCCTAAAAACCTCACAGTGCAGCCCAGAGACAGTTTCCAAGCTTTTTCTAAGATCATGTGTGGTCAGGCTGAGCTTGCCGGAGAGCGAATCCCGTCGCTTAACTGGTACGAAGACAATAACATCAAGTCCCTTCTCAGCAAAGACGACGCAGAGGATGTGAGTTTGGACAGTGACAACGACACAAGTAAGGGGTTCTCATACTCAAGATATCTTGTCACCCAAACACAAATTTTACTGAGTCTTTTTTTTTTTATACTATTGAACTATTTTAGATGTACCAGCAACTTCTGATTGAGTCATTTTATAGTTATTGCTCTAGTTGGTTGAAGTTCTCTAATATTGGACAGCACTTCATTCCATTTTTTGCTAAAATTATAATTTTTTCCAAAATAGTTACCTTTTTTAAGCGATCCCTTTGAAAGACATCCCACATCAGTGATTTCCAACTGGCAGCCCTAGACCATATCTGATCAGAGCTGTATTAAACTTATAATAAATTATGCATAATCTCAAACCCTGTTTAGAAATGGCTAATGGCTGTAGTGCTTTAACCAGTCAGAGCGCATGTGCACACCATGTGATCCGGCTCAACTCGGATGCTGAAACACAGCAGTGAAAGGAGATACAGCTAGGACACAAGAAGCACTAAAACACAGGAGGCCTGGGTCTTAGTTTCACATTTAGTTTCTAGTCTCTGGTGAATGCAGTTGTTAAATGTTTCTGTGAAGCTTTTTTGTTATTGGAACATGATTACGCCACAGATCTGTTAACTAACAAATTAATGGCTCCATCCTTGTGCCTCAAGTGAAAGCAGAACAAACACTCTTTTAACAATACACTGCTTTTTCAGCTTCAGGCATTAGTGCTTTTTTACTCAAAACTCTCATGTTTGCTCAGAATTATTCTTATCCATGAGTAAATTTCATTGACGACACCTGTCCTACATGATTCTGTGTAATGGATCCTGGTGTGTCGTGTTACAAATTACTGTTATAAAAATTTTATGAGAGCACCAAAAATAAGGACAGTCCTCCTGAGAATCACATCCCAGTTGTGTGTCAGTGTTTTTTTTATATATATATATATATATTTGTCCTGTTTGATTCTTTGCCTCCTGCAGCACCTTTCTGTAGAAACTTGATCTACAATCTGGAGTCCAACCCTCTGTCTCGCATCGTGTGGCGAGGAATCAAGCCGCTGTTCAAAGGAAAACTCCTGTACACGCCAGACACTCCTGTTGTACGACAAGTCATGAAAGAGGTACAACAAGCAAAAACTCCCAACTCTCCTCTGTTTATACCAGACTTCTTATAGATTAAATTTATAATCAGACAAGGACGTTAACTTTTATTCACAAAAGACAAATTAAAAAGGCTGATCACTTGGTTCAAACACAAGCTGTTTAGTTTGAACATGGCTGAAATGTCTCCTATGTTATTTTAGAAATGTAACTACTGCAAAGGCTAACATTTTGATTCATATATTTACCCTGGTTTAAGCTAATTTAAAGTTGTGTTTACTGAAGATGAACAAGACGTTTGAAGACCTCCAGATTGTTCAGGATCTGCATGAAGCTTGGAAGGAGGTGGGACCACAAATCAAGAACTACATGGAGACCAGTGTGGAGATCAAACTGTTGCAGGTATGATTCAAATGCATCTTTCTCTCTGCACGAGTGAACAAATTGTTTGCCAGTGAAGCTTTTTTAGTACAGTAAACTTGTTTTGCTTGTGTATATGTGACAGGATATGTTGCAACGTCCAGAGATTGCAGTTCTGGTTAATATGCATTTGGAAAATACGACATGGACAGCCTCACGAATTGCTCATTTCCTATCAGCGCCTTCACCAGAAAAACCCAAAATACCTGGCGCCCCGCCTACATGGATGGACGTCTACAGTGACACTGAAAACATAATCATAACCATCGCACAAGTCACCAAGGTTCTCCACATTTGTTTTTGATTTACAGAAAATCTTCAGCTTTCTAGTTGGGAAAGTTAAACACAGTAAATGATTTTATAAAACAACAAAAAATATCAGCTTTTAAAGATGTTTAAAGGTGCAATAAGGAATTTGCAAACAAGCTAGGTATAGCTAGCTACCTTACACAAACACTGTCCCAGAACTCTCACCCCTTCCGTCGGCTATAATCCTCAAAGTAAGTGGAGTCTTTAGGAACAGGAAGACATCTTCTGACTTGAGCAAAATTCATGGTTAGTCATATCAGAATAGACACTTCTGCCAAACAGTGACAAATTAGCTGCTATTTTTGGGGTATTTAAAGGCACACTAAGTAATTTTTTTTTCCATATTTTAAAATTGTTTTCTTGAGCCAGTATGTGTTATTATGATCCTTTACAGGGTTAATGAAAAGTCACTCAGCCCCATCTGCTGCTTGCGTCCAGAATAGCATACTTGCAACTTCAGAGTCTCCGGTCCGGTGCCCCGATGTCTCATAAAGTCACGTATCTTGCAAGAAGCAGTAACACTTTACAGCAATCCATATTTACACCTGAGAGCCTTCTCAGGACAGACAAGCTGACAACACAGACATCATATATATGAGCTAAGAGATCTATTGTATTATGTTCATCATGTGGAGCCTCCAAAGAAACAAAGGAAACCTTTATCTGATGATTGAAAACATGAGCGGTAGGGAGGGGTCAACAGTTCGTTTTTACGACTGTGATTTAAAAGGGACACTAGGAAGTGCTTAAACAAGCCAAAACTGCCTGGTGTACATTTATTTACCCTAGTGTGCCTTTAAAACAACTCTTGCTCAAAAAATCCCACTGGTGTGTTAGAACGCTATATTACCTGTAAACTATTCCAACTCTGCATGAGACTATTCAGTTTATTTCAACCAAACAGTGTCTGTATTACTACACTACTGTACTGCTGCAGCATAAACATCATAATCTAAACAAATGTAAAATTGTAGAGGTTTACAAACAGGTACCAGGGCTATTTCTGGAGACTAGTCACTGTGAGTGATGTCACCTGTGGGTCTGGTCTTTACTACAGATAAATAACTAATAGAACACCACTTCAAAATAACCCAAACATCCCTTTCATGCTGAAAAGTTTGGGTTTTATTTATTTCCAAAATGTAGGTTTTATTTCCTAACAGTTGTTGTTTAATTATGTAAAATTATTTATAATGCCGTCCTTGTTGTTTACGACCTTGTGGTCTTCCACAGTGTTTCAATCTGGACAAACTAGAGGGGCTGGAGACAGAGGGTCAGCTGATCAGCAGAGCTCTAGAGCTGTTGGAGGGCAGGCATTTTTGGGCTGGTGTGGTTTTCCAGCTGCCCAACACGTCCACATCTGCCCTACCTCCCCACATCACCTACAAGATCCGAATGGACATTGATGATGTCACCCGAACCAACAAGCTCAAGGACAAGTACTGAAGCTTTATCACGTCTTGATATTCGTCTTTTTCTATTTTAGATTATTAAAAGGTTGTTTCATTTGAATTACAGCAAGCAGCATTATTTCATATTAATACATAACTTCCAGCTTTGACATTGATAATGTAGTATTTTAATTTTATAAAATTTCACAAATGTCTAAGTTCTCTGGCAGTACTAAAAATGTATTTCTTTCTTCAGGTTTTGGGACCCAGGCCCATCTGCAGACACGTTCAATGACATGCGCTACGTTTGGGGTGGTTTTGTTTATATTCAGGACCTGGTGGAGAGAGCTGTGAACTACGTGGTAACTGGAGTGAAACAGACCACTGGGATCTACATCCAGCAGATGCCTTACCCCTGTTATGTGGATGACATGTGAGTACAAGTTCATGTTGTGATCTTTGTACACAGTCCAAATCAGCCGCTGAACTGCTTTTATGGGGTTTATTATACCTGTAGGGTCATAGATGAATTGCTGGGTGATTCTAATAGAAATTGATGCAAATTTGAAAACGCCAAATTTTCCAAACAAGCATAGGTTTTTTTTTTGTTTCTGTAGTTATCAGGAGAGAGATCGTAGCTGATATGATACAGCCAAAAACACTTTATTTGTTTATTGTCTTTTGTGCTTTGCATCTTGTAGCATTAGCTCATAAACACTGTTTCTGCTTTCAACAGATTTGTTCGTATCTTGAACCGCTCCCTACCTCTCTTCATGACCCTGGCCTGGATCTACTCGGTGGCCATGATCATCAAAGGTGTGGTCTACGAGAAGGAAGCAAGGCTGAAGGAAACCATGAGGATTATGGGTCTCGGTACAGGAACACTGTGGCTCAGCTGGTTCATCAGCAGCATTATTCCTTTCTTGGTTTCTGCATTACTTCTTATTGGTCTGCTCAAGGTAACATGACCACTTTTTTCTGCTCCAAACTAGGTAAAAAGTACACTAAACTACAAAATAACATACTGGGAGTGTGAGCTTCATCACACATTTCAACTGCAACAGTAACTCATTAGATTTTGATAACATTAATGCATGTTACCTGTACTGGTCATTATAAAACATGTTTTATTAATGATCCTGAACGAGCGTATTCTGTCCTCCTCTCCTCTGTTTTTTCTAGTGTGGTGATATATTGCCATACAGCGACCCAGCTGTTGTCTTTTTCTTCCTCATGGCTTTTGCCACGGCCACTATCATGCAGTGTTTCCTCATCAGTACCTTCTTCTCCAAGGCCAACATATCTGCTGCCTGTGGAGGGCTCATTTACTTCAGCCTCTATCTGCCTTTTGTACTGTTTGCCGCCTGGAGAGACTACCTCAATTCTACGCACAGAATCATACTTGTACGTAAAGAAACAAAAACAATAATCTGTCAGTAATATGGAAATGCCCTTTATACCTTTTTTAATTCTGATCATTTTAATTTTTAATTATAAATACATGAATTAACTACTTTTGGATATGTTCTGTTCTTGTTAAATATTTATGAAATCAGTTAGGGTGATAACAGTGTGTAATGGTTTGTTTCTTTCAGAGTTTCCTGTCTCCTGTGGCCTTTGGTTTTGGTTGTGAGTATGTTTCTCAGTATGAGGAGCAAGGGGTGGGTGTCCAGTGGTACAACCTGCGAGGCAGCCCTGTAGAGGGAGACACGTACAGCTTCTCTACCTCTATAATCATGCTTTATGTGAACGCCTTCATCTACGCTGTTGCAGCCTGGTATATCGAAGCAGTTTTTCCTGGTATGATATAAAAAGCTTGATCTTTATATTTATGGGGTTTTTTCAGTCAGTAATTTTTTAGTATCAAGATTACTGTTATCTACATTAAAATTACAAATTTCAAACATGATTCTGTCAAAAATACCCCAAACAAACAAAAATCTATACATTTTCTAAAACCGTTCTCTTTTTTGTTGTTGTTGATGTTTATTTTTCTTCACATCAGGTCAGTATGGGATCCCCAGGCCCTGGTACTTCATATTTCAAATCAACTATTGGGGTGGAGTTCCTCTTGAAGCAGGGATGCCAATCCCACCAGCACCCACAGGCCAAGATGAAGGTACAAGACGCTGCCAGTTGTGTCTGAATACACTCTTTACTGACAGTAAATTCATTCAGTTATCTAAATAAAGTCGATATATTACAACAAGAGATTTAAACGATCTTACAGCTGAGATTTAATGTAGGTTATCAATTTAAACATCAGATTGTTTCATCAACTTAGAATGTGTTTTTTTTTTTTTTTTGCACCAATTTGATTCGCTTTTTTAAATTAATTTTAGATATTCTGAAATAGTTATTTTTGTTTTATGTTGTGTCCTCATGTCTGTAATTAGATCACATTGAAACAGAACCCAATAATTTGAATCTGGGCGTGAACATCAGAAATTTGGTGAAAATCTACAAGAAAGGAGGGAAACTGGCTGTCAACCATCTGAACCTGAAGTTCTACGAGGGGCAGATCACCTCTTTTCTCGGCCACAACGGAGCCGGAAAAACCACCACCATGTAGGTGCTGCAGGCTGAAAGTTACCTTTGAATTCATGTGGGTCCTGTGCTCTGAGTCTACATGACATCCTTTTTTAAATCTTATAAATTACAACCTGGTTGGATCATCAGAACAAGTCAGGGTCAGCACATATAAGCCGTTTGTGTAAAAACAAAGATGTTACGGTATTTGATGTTGAAGCTGTTGTACCTGATGTTTATCAGATCCATCCTGACTGGTCTCTTCCCACCCACCTCTGGGACCATGTACATCAAAGGCATGGATATCCGCTATGACATGGACATCATCAGGAAGACACTGGGGGTTTGTCCACAGCACAACGTCCTGTTTGACATGTAAGCTTCAGAATGCACTGCGATGCCCTTTATATGTTACGGATTTATTTTAAAGTCTTAATGAACATAGAGCCAGTCTTGGAGTTGTGTCAGGGCCTTTCCTCAAAGGCAACTCGGGTTCTTTTCTTGTTTTTAAAGACATTTCTTCAAAAGGTTTTTATACTTAAATTTTTTATAAATTCTCAAAATTGACAGAAATTTGTTTCCTGTTATTGGTGGTGAAATGTAAAGTCAAAGTGAGTAAAAAATGTTCATAAAATCATTTGAAAGCAGCTGCATTAAAAAAAAAAAGTCTTGTGTGCGTTAAACATATTTTCATACATTTTCGGTGTTTTTCTCCATCAGGCTCACGGTGGAGGAGCATGTGTGGTTTTATGGGTGTCTGAAGGGCTTGTCTGAACAAAAGGTGAAGGCTGAAATCGGCATTTTGCTTCAGGACGTTGGCCTACTGCAAAAACGTCACGAGCTGACCAAAAACCTCTCTGGTAAACTCACTAGTTTAACAATATTTTTTCAAGTATTTGCATTTAAAGGTTTTCAGTTTGTTTTCAAATTTTAAAACCTTTCCTCTGTTTTTTTTTCTTTTTCTGTCTGCCAGGTGGCATGCAGAGAAAGCTGTCTGTGGCGATAGCATTCGTTGGAGGCTCTAAAGTGGTTGTCCTGGATGAACCCACAGCTGGTGTTGACCCTTACTCCCGTAGAGGGATCTGGGATCTGTTGCTTAAATACCGCAAAGGTGCTGTGAATCTCATTATGTAGGCTGATGAAGTGAGAGTACATTTTAATTGGCGTGTGAAATATGTTGCTTTAACTTGTAGTTTTAACTTTTATAATTGCATGATTCACAGTAGTTTGTTTTTTGCACCATCTTTCTGGATCAGACCGAACCATTATTCTGTCTACTCACTACATGGATGAGGCGGAGCTATTAGGTGACCGGATTGCAATCATCTCCAAGGGGAGGCTGTGCTGCTGCGGGTCACCGCTCTTCCTGAAATCTCGGCTGGGATCTGGTTACTACCTGACTGTGGTAAAAAGTGAAGAGACGATCACCTGCACTCCCAGTAATTCCAGTCTCTGCACCAGTACCAGCACCAACAAGCTGCCTTCTTTTGTAAAGGTTAGCTTGTAGTTATTCAGTTTCAACTTTAAAAAATAGATTTGATTAATCCTTTGTGAACTCTGCTGTGTGTTTCAGGAGAGTGAGTCCTCTCTGAGTGAAGACACTGGACTGGGAAGTGAAAACAGCAGCTCCTGTAAGTCTTAAACAAGTGTTAAATGTCCCAAAAGTGGTTAGGATGCTAATAAATTGTTCACATTTTTGTGCGAGAAGCAGTCTAACCACAGACTCCTCACCTTTGTGTGGCAGGCCTGGCAGCTTTGCTCACACTGGTGCAGCAGCACATCCCTGGTGCAACGCTAGTGGAGGAGTCTAAAAGAGAAGCGGTGATCAACCTGCCTCAGACAGCCGCCAAGGATGGCAGCCTGGCTATCTTATTGTCCAAACTCGACCAGAAACTTCCCGACCTGGGCATCAACAGCTACGGGCTGTCAGACAGCACACTGGAGGAGGTGAGTTTAAATTGTATGAAGCTAACTGACAAAACGCTCTGGTTAGGGTGCAAAACAAACAGCATTTACATATGACCGATATTGCCATAATTTTAAAAAAGATGTTTGTCAAAATCATTATAAAATATATATTTTAGACAAAGTGAGAAAGATGTCATTGGTGATAGAGAAGTTTAAAATAAACTAAATAGCTTCATGTAGCTGTTATTTGGTTGGAAATTAAAGACAGCATCAGAATGAAGTAACAGATTAGAAATGAACAAAGGAGGAGTAAAATCAGGGGCCAAACTAACAACTCTTCAACAATGTATTTGTTTTTAAATCGGTTGCACATTTAAGTTTGGTATTGTGCCTGTTCTCTGATGTATGTTGCACAAAGGTTAGTATGGTCTGTGCATCCAGTTCATGTGGAATAATTAATGACTCAAAATATACTCAGGTTGTGTGTCTCTTAAAAGACCTTCACACTAAAGTAAGCAGGTCTGTGTGTTGGTGTGAGTGTGTACAGGAGCACAATCAAGTCGTATCACGAAAGCTGGATATTTGTGGAGCAGCCTTGCTCATAATGAGCTTAATGGGTTTGCTGATGTGATCCGTTCTCTTCTGACCTCTTAGTAAAGTCACTGTTGGTTCTTTCCCTGCCACCTGGTGTCTGCACATGTCTGCTGTAGTAAAACTACAGGGTTTTTGTGTTTTAAGAGAAATATTTTTTTAAGCTCGGTATACGCCAGGAAAGAGTAAACCTCTCTATTTGTAGACTTTTTAGATTTCCATGAATAAAACTTTTTACCCATCAGCTGTAGTTTTATTTATTTTCATACGTCTTCAGACAGTGCATTGCTATGTTTTTTTGTTCAGATTTTTCTTCAAGTGGCAGAGGAAACTGGTGTGGACACTGATCCAGAGCAGCCTCCTGGACCTCCCAGCAGCCTGCAGTCATCAGAGCAAAGAGCAGAAGGACAACCAGCTGAAGAACCAGAGATGGGTATAAACTCACTCGTTCAGTCCTGTACCTGTCAGCATGTGGTGTTGTTTGTCCTCCTGTTTTAACTGTTTGTTTCCATAATGCTGCCAGGGAGGAAAAGACGTCGTAAGAAAGGTACATTAAGTTTACCAAAGTCCAGAAAACATAATAAAAAGAGGAAATGTGATTTTAATCTGTCCCCAATATTAGATTCAACAACGACATCCACCTGCTCTTTTAACTAGTAGAATTCAATTTAAAGTAGTTTAAAATGTTTATCTTAAAGCGGCTCTCTGGAGCATTTTTCTCTGTATCAAAGTTTTCTAAATGTTTTAAATGATATTTCAGGTCTAAACTATGATCTATGGGTTGAGTTCCACAACATCTGTCATTCTGATGAAGACCCTCCTTCCTCCTAGAGACCCCTTTCCATTATTTCTTGCCGCCGACATTGTTCAGCCAATGAAATTCAAATTTCTGCATTCTCTCAACATGCACGCGCATCGACCAAACCTGTACCAGTAGGGGGCGCTGTCGTACAGGACGCTCCGTGTGTTTCTCTGCCGTCTCAGCCGTTCACTGAGGACTCACGGCTCATTTCTACTAAAAACCTACCCATTCTCCAGCTAAAGATGGATTTATTTTTAAACCTTTCACCTCACAGAATGGCAAGGCTTGACAGGATTATGCGTTTATTTTGGTCAGAAAGTTCATCCAGGGCCGAGTCAAGTTCAGCTTCAGAGTCCAGCAGCAGCTCTCTGCTAACAGAGCTAATATCAGAAGCAGCAGGGACAGAGAGGGCTCATCAGACCCTCGTAGTATTGTTGGAATAAGATTGTGAACTGTGAGTGATTAAACCCTACACATTGAGCTGTACAGTTCATGTCCGAAGTATATGCGCCGTGTGCACGCGCGCACACGCGATCGGACGCGCATGTCGAGATGTTTTGAGGAGGAGCCTTTGGACGCTAGATTCAAAAACTGCTCTCCTGATGAAATCCTCCGGAGTGCCGCTTTAAGTGATTTTAAAAAGATAACTGGACTTTTTTCTTGAAGATGTTTCACCTCATTCAAGAAACTTATTTAGTTCTGAAACATGGGCTGGAAGTATCAGGTTTATATGTTGTAGTCACAAACACTCACACTGATAGAGGTCGCTAAGGAGGCCAATTAATGTCACAGGAGTCCCCGGCCCTACCCTCTATTCAGTTCCCTGTTATTTCCCCAACAACGACAGCATGTGCACTGTTTTGGTCACATGTCTCAAGATGTGAGTCTCTGTGAAACTGCCTGGGGGGACAAGGCAAGGCAGCAGCATAGGTGTTAGATGAAACCTGAGGCCTTCTCTGTTCAAAGTCCTTTGTTCATGTTTCATAGGGTTAGGGTTAGAAGATAGCTTCTTTCACTCCTCCTTCAAACATCTGTCTTCCTTGTCCAGAACGTGCACATTATTGTCTTCAAATGAGTGTCCTTTGTCCTTGAGATGTAGGTGAACCAGTCTAAGTGTGTTATCGGGTTTAAATATTATGGAAATTTTTTCTTATCTGGTATCATTTTTTAAATTGGAATGTCACATTTTCATGAGGGGCTCTTAGCCGTTTGTCTGTATGCCAAATGTCACCAGGCTTCTTAGGCTCCTCTTCATTTAAACTCACAATTTAAATATGCTGCATTAACTGTACCACTCTCCCAAATGTTTTAGAATCCGTTATAGACCTAATTATAGAAAGAAATAACAACCGGTAGATAAATGTTTCTTATCCTGTTTCTTGTTTCTTTGTTTTACTATTTGGAAGTTGGTCAATTTAAATTCCTAGTTGCAACAACAGCACATTATACGACATTTTACAAATGTTTTCTGTGTGCGTATATCTATTAACCTCCTGCTTTTAACACTGAGAAAATAAAATAACTCAAAGGTCAGAGTACAGTTAAACTGTAACCCCATGTTTCAGTAAGTATGTCACAGCCGTTTTATTAGAATTATTCTATTTAAACTTTTGAATAAAATACCCTAATATCCCTTCTTTCAAAGGCTTCAACAAAGCTTTAAGGCTTTATTGGGACATAAACTCGGACAGAAAAATCTTAGTTAATCACGTCCAGTGTGTTCATCTTAATATCCCATATACTTATCAGTCAGATATATCGGTTTAAGTTCTCACTCTTTCCTGCTGCAGACCCTCAGGAGACTGACCTGCTGGGTGGAGATGGTCAGGGTGGGGTGGCTCTGACCGGCTGGTGGTTGATGTGGCAGCAGCTCAAAGCTCTCTTCATCAAGCGCTGGCTTTACACCCGGAGGAGCCGCAGAGGAATCTTTGCTCAGGTCAGACGGAGATTCAGAAGTTTCTGAGAGATGAGTCGGTGTTTCCAATTATATATGCTGAAGTAGATGACAAGTGTTTTTTTCCCCTATCCTTTAAAATTATTGGAAGATTTTTGTATTTAGTATCCAAGAAAGAAAATATTTCTATGGCTTCATTTTGCAAATGCACACACATAAGAGTTAAACTTTTGTTTCAGATTGTTCTCCCTGCTGTGTTTGTGCTGGTCGCTCTGCTCTTCTGCCTCATCATTCCTCCGTTTGGGAAGTACCCTGCTCTTGAACTGCAGCCCTGGATGTACGGAGAGCAGTACACCTTCTTCAGGTCGGACTTTACCCAACTAGTCCCTTTTTAATTTAGTCTGCAGTGATTATATTTAATGTACAATCAGGTCTGCTCCATTCAGAGCTTTTGCATTATACTTTTGCATCCCACCTTTATTTAATCATTACAGCAATGATGCCCCTGGGAATCCAGTCATGGAGAACCTGCTGGATGCTTTGATGGACCGACCCGGTTTTGGTACGAAGTGCATGGAAAAAGAAGAGGAGGACAACAGCACGTAAGAGAATTCCTGTTCATTTATTGTCTCAGTAACTTTAAGCAGTGGGTATCAAACACTGTAAATGTCCAGAGATGAAATTAAAAACTTTACATCTTTTTTTGTTACGCAGATATGTATGCTTTTTATTATTTATACATTCATTTATAAATTTCATATATATTTTCATTTGTTAAATATGTGATTAGCTGTGTGATAATTAATCCAAATGGATTTCTCCCTGCAGGAGTCGGTGTGAAGATGAGCGGGGAGGTCAGTTCATGAGGCCACATGTTTCTTTCTCCACCTGGAAGATGTTTAGTCGGGGAAACTGGAGCAGAGACAGACCTTCACCAGACTGTCAGTGCAGCACAGAGAACACTCGCAGGATGCTGCCAGAGTGTCCAGACGGTGCTGGTGGACTTCCCCCTCCACAGGTTAGTTTGGTGTCAAATCAACCAAATAATTTTTTTTTAAATCATATATTCCTTTCTGGTAACTAAACATTGCTCTAACCTTTTTCAGCGTATTTTAACATTGTCATTGTGTTCTTTAGAGCGAGGGATGCTGAGTCATGTTTCTGTTCTGTACTGGCTCCTATAACTATTTTAAGTTGTACTTTCTCAGTTTAAGAGAGCTACAGGAGACATCCTTCAAAATCTGACAAGTTATAACATCACTGATTACCTGATGAAGACCTACTCCCCAATCATCAAGAAAAGGTCTTCAGTGGCTCAACCTTTCTTTCATACTTGATATTTTACACTGAGAAGTAAAATAATCTGAGGGTTTTTCTGACTAGTTATTAGTAGAACTAAATGTTTCCAATGTCTCTTTAGTCTCTATTTTCTCTTTTAATTAAACTTTGGAAAACTACATTTTATTAGTTTCCAGTGCTAATTTTTTTCTTGTATGTCTTTTATAGCACTGATAAAAATTGCACTTGTTAACTTTCTTCTCCATCATTAATTAAAGCCTGAATATTAAACTTTATTCAACTTTCTGCATTTTTTCCTTCAGCATGAAAACCAAGAAGTGGGTGAATGAATTCAGGTAAACAGCTAAATTTATAATCCGATCCAAACTTGACTTATGTTTCCAAACCTCATCTTTTTTGTTTTGTTTTGTTTAGGTATGGAGGCTTTTCTCTTGGAGGAAGCACCACCCAGAATGCTTCTCAGGTTCAACATCTCCAGGACTCCGTCGAGGCGATCAGGACTCGTTACAGAGTTGAACAGGTGCAGGAAGGTTTCAGTGTCTTTTATGGTTACTCACTGACCTCCCAACCTTAAATGTTTGATTGTTTGTTACAGAACAGTTCCCTCGATCAGCTGTTGAAAAAACTGCCAGAGTTTTTAGGAGAGATGCACACTGAAAACAATGTCAAGGTAAATATTATGTTTCATCTTTCAACCTTTTGTAAACTAAACCCTCCTGACATTCAAATGCAAAAGACATGTTTTATTTCTGGCTGCATCAGTTCGATTAACGTTTATTTCTTGGGTTAAAGAAAAGCCTGAATTTGATCTTTTCATCTTTCCTGTACTCAGGTGTGGTACAACAACAAAGGCTGGCACGCCATGGTTTCTTTTCTCAACGTGATGAATAACGGCCTGCTGAGAGCCAGCCTGCCTCCAGGACCAGAGAGGAGGAAACATGGCATCACTGCCTATAATCACCCACTTAACCTCACCAAGGAGCAGCTTGCAGATATAGCCATGTGTGTTTACTGCTTTGGAGATTTAAAATGTTTGCTTGTGGGTTTATTTTCTGGGGCATTTCATATTCTTCCTAAGAGTTAAATTCAGTTTTGTTGGCACTTTAATTCTGATGGATCAGACAGAGGTTTAGGTCAAATTAGACTGTAAGAAGTTTAAATGACAGTCAACATTCCTGGTTCCACAATGTGTTTTTGTTCTTACTGATGAATTTAAGGACTTCAATGCAGCAGCATGACCCTAATTGCTCTCCACTCCTGAAGCGACATCTAGTTTCTCCTCCTTCTTCTTCTTCTGCTTTCAGGATGACCACATCAGTAGATGTTGTGGTCTCTATCTGTGTGATGTTCGCCATGTCCTTTGTGCCGGCCAGCTTTGTCCTTTTTCTGATTGAGGAGCGAGTCAGTAAAGCCAAACATCTGCAGTTTGTGAGTGGAGTCAAACCCATCCTTTACTGGCTGGCCAACTTTGCCTGGGACATGGTCAGTATTCACTATCGCCCGTCTCAGACTGAAGTACCCTCTGCTTTTCCAAACATGTTCATTTATTTCCACTTCTGTTTTGTTGGATTTCTTCATCAGCGCAAGCAGGCAAATTCTAAGACAAGCTCTGGTTTTAAAACTATTAATCTTTTAATTGGAATTTCTACTGGTGATGAAAGTCTTTGCAAAGAACAAAATAGATTGAACTGTAAAAGTTTCCTACATTATTTTTCTCATCACATTGTAGGCCACAAGCCTCCAAACACATATATTTATCTTTTCTTAACTGTTCATTAGATTATTTACATTAGAAACTCATTTTACCTGACTTAGATAGTTGACTTTCTTAGATATTTTTGTGTTATTTTCTCAGTTGAACTACTCCGTCCCAGCCATGATGGTGGTGTTGATCTTCATCAGTTTTCAGCAGCAGGCCTACGTCTCTGAGACCAACCTGCCTGCTCTCATCCTTCTCCTCCTGCTTTATGGGTATGGTACAGCAGACTTTACTCATGTCTGTCTTAAATACTGCATTATATATGAACTTATCTCAATTACTCATGTTTTTTAATAAACTGTAACCTTGACATTTCAAGCTCGTCTTAAACCTAATTTCTTTTTCATATACTGATTATTTCTCTTCTTACTAAGTTGAAAACTTTTTTCTGTGAACTTCCTCTAAAAAATGCTTGTTCTGTCTCAACATCTCAAATCAGAAAAAAATATATAATTTACTCCTTTTAGGTGGTCGATAACTCCTCTGATGTACCCAGCATCCTTTGTTTTCTCCGTTCCAAGCACGGCTTATGTTGTGCTAACCTCCGTCAACCTCTTCATTGGTATCAATGGAAGCATTGCCACATTTGTCCTGGAACTGTTTGTAGATGAGGTAGAAACCTTTATTAATACATTGATAGTAATTGCTAAACTCCTCTGTGCATTGTGACAAATAATGACTACATAATTTTGTTTTAACAGCATCTGATCGAGGTCAACAGAATCTTAAAGAAAGTGTTTTTGATTTTCCCGCATTTCTGCCTGGGACGAGGGCTTATCGACATGGCTAAAAACCAGGCTCTGACAAACACCTTCCAGAGACTAGGTGTGATGACATCATCAGCCACTACTTATTGTTGAAAACCGTAAACGTTGCTACTTGTGATTTTTGCTGATAACTGTGTTATTATTGAGGTATTTTTAATTTAAAATACATTTTTAAAGTTCCTGTATGCATAGCTATGTGATGGATGGATGGATTGATTTTATTTCTAAAGAAAAACATCTTCATAAAATCTAATAGAAAGCAATGCCAATAGCCTTACCACACACGTGTGTTTATTTATTGCAGACCTATAAATGCAATACCAATCCTCCAATTTTTTTAGGCAAACTCTCCAATTGAATCTGAACTTCTTCACTTTAAGCGTCTTAAAATGATAAAACTGTAACCCAAAGACCTCATCATTTCAGCTGTTTTCTAAGTATTTCCACATCTACGTGTTTTTAATGTCCCTGTGTCCCACCGCAGGAACCAAATACACTCTTGACCCTTTCCAGTGGGACTTTGTTGGGAAAAATATGTTTGCTATGGCAGCTGAAGGTGTAATCTTCTTCATCTTCACCATACTCCTGCAGTACAAGTTTTTTTTTAACTTCAGGTAAAGGTGTCTCTTATTGTCTGGCTCTATCTTGTGTTTTCTTCTCAGATGTAATCTCTAATATAATGCATTATTGTACTTTTCCCAGTATTGTTGGACATAGATGCTGGGTGTATGCATTACACAGATTGATTGATTGATTGATAAACCTAATCCGATTTTAATCCTAAAATAATTAAAATGTTCTTTTACTCTATTTTCTGCAACACCGTGATGGTGAAGTATAACATGGATAGCTTATTAATGTGAAGAAACCAAATAAATAGCTTTTTTTTCTCACATTGTTCCATAATTACAATCAGACGATGGGTCTTTGTGTTCAGGCCGTGGTGGAGTGTTCCTCAGCTGCCTCCTCTCGGTCCTGAGGATGAGGATGTTGCCAGGGAACGAGAGAGGGTGAAAAGTGGGAAAGCCCAGTCGGACATTCTCACTATGATCGACCTGAGCAAGGTACACATGTGGACATGGAAATGTTGTGTTTGTATAGCTAATGTCTACTTTAGGTTGACTTTAAGTAAAATGCAGCCTCAGAGAATCTTCAGATTACTTTTTAAAACCCTGCTTGCTAGAAATAAATGCTTATTTTGTTGTTTTTTAACTGCAGTCTGTCGACACCTTAAAGGGATATTTGGGTTTTTCTAAGTGCTGTTTTATCAGTTATTTCTCTACAGGAAGGACCATACCCACTGGTGACATCACTCAAAGTGAGCGTAGTCTTTAGAAACGGGAAGTAATCCTCTGACTGGAGCAAAACTCAAGGCTAGTCAGATCGGTGACAAATTAACAGGTACGCTTTGGGTATTTAAAACAACTCCTGCTCCAAGGAATGTTTGCAAACATTTAAAATTTACAGCAAGACTTGTTTTTAAATATCCCAAAATGATCCACTAATTTGTCAGTGATCATCAGAGGTGCCTCTCCTGATCTGACTAGCCATGAGCGTCGCTCCATTCATAGATCTACTTCCTGTTTCTAGAGGCTCTGCTCACTGATGTCACTGGTGAGTGTGGTCCTTACTATAGATAAATAACTGATAGAATACCACTTCAAAATATCCCTTAACAATAAGTAATAACCATGTTCTAATAACAACAACCCCATCAGATTTGTAACTTCTCTTTTTCTTCTCTCAAGCACTTGGTGACAGAGCACTTGTGCAACTGAACGTAGTGAAACATCCTTACATATTTAGTGATAAATCACTTTTGTAACTGCACTGTTGTGAAATGTTTGTTTTTAAAAATGCTTGTTCAGGTTTATAGAACGGGCAGGAAACCGGCAGTGGACCGTCTTTGCCTCGGGATTCCCCACAGCGAGGTGAGACATTCACACCGACACTTTTAACACAGTTTTTGAAGGAACTCAGCAGGTACTGTATGTTGTTCCAAACATCTTGGAGAATTAACCACAGATCTTCTGTAGACTGTAGACTCTCTCCTGACATACTGGATGACGTGGACCTGACTGGTTCTTCTCTTTTCTACGTTCTAACACGTTTATTGGTGTCTGCTCTCCAGTGTTTTGGCCTGCTTGGGGTGAACGGAGCAGGAAAGACCTCGACATTTCGCATGCTGACTGGAGACACACCCATCACATACGGAAAGGCCTTCCTCAGCCGTCACAGGTGCTAAACGTCTCCCCTACTGCACTGACTCAGATTCTGCCTAACCTTTATCCACTAACCCAGCTGTGTGTGTGGGTCTCAGCGTGCTGACAGAGATGGAGCGAGTCCACCAGCTGATGGGTTATTGTCCACAGTTTGACGCCATCAGTGACCTGCTGACCGGTCTGGAACACCTGGAGTTATACGCCCGCCTGCGGGGGGTTCCTGAGGATGCTGTTACCAAGGTAACTGAATCTTTAGAAGAAGCTAGTTATCAAAGAGGGTTGTGGTGAGGTGTTAATCATCCTTGTTTGGTTATGTAGATACAGTTTTCTGATCATACAGCCAGTGGTGACGTTTCTGTTCTGCTCTGCTCTGTAGGTGGCGCAGTGGGGAGTAAAGAAGATGGGCCTGACTCAGTATGCGAAGCAGGAGGCTGGAGGCTACAGCGGCGGCAACAAGAGGAAACTCTCCACAGCGATCTCGCTCATCGGGGCGCCACCTGTTATATTCCTGGTGAGGACTAGAAATCACACAACAAGAACAAACGTACCCTTAAACGTGAGGCGCAATACTGTCGTTAGTTTTTAATGTTTTCTTCTATTTACTCCTCGTCAGGACGAACCCACCACTGGTATGGACCCAAAAGCCAAAAGATTTTTGTGGAACTGCATCGTTAGTGTCACTAAAGAAGGGCGAGCTGTTGTCCTCACCTCCCACAGGTAGGAAACACAAGGCTGTAATGACTTTGAAAGTGACTACAACACCTCCATTCATCAGTGAAAACCACAGCGATGTTTAAGAGACTTACTGTAAATATTAATCATCGTGTTTTCTGTGTGTGGTCAGTATGGAGGAGTGTGAAGCTCTCTGCACCAGGATGGCCATCATGGTCAACGGCAGGTTTCAGTGTCTTGGATCTGTGCAACACCTGAAGAACAGGTAAACACACACACACAAACAGGATGAGCAGAACCTTTAAGGTATTTATGGGTTGTTTCGTACAATGTGCTTTTATTTTTAAGTCTTCTAAACTGTCATTCTTTAAACTAATAAATCCTGAACTTTGTGTTCTCATATTATTCAGGTTTGGTGACGGATACACCATCATCCTCCGTCTAACGGAAACTAAATCTGACCCCGACTGCTGTCCCGTCGACACCTACATGAAGACGTCTTTTCCCGGCATCGAGCTGAAGGAACGGCACCAGAGTGTGCTGCAGTACCAGCTGTCTTCACACGCCTGCTGCCTAGCTCGCATCTTTGATGTGCTGGCCAACAACTACGAGGAGCTCAGCATCATAGACTTCTCTGTGTCACAGACCACACTAGACCAGGTGAGAGGGATGGTGCAGCAGGCAGGGATAAATAGATTCAAAGCTCTCAAACAGGTGAACCTTTCCCCTAAGGTTCATGTTTGACATTGCTCTGTGAGCGGCTGCAAGGAAAAGCAGTCTGTGTATTAATATTAATGAACAGTAGTAAAAGATTGTGAGAACATAGTTAGTAGAGCTTTTTGTAGGTTTAATTAAAAACCTTTCAGGAAAAACAAGATCAGGATTCACTGCATTAGAATACTCTCTGGGTGACGTTATTCTAACTGCATTTCAAATTGTTAAGAAATTACTTTTTACTAAAAAAAAAAAAAAAAGAATCTAACACTAAAACTGCTTTATTTTGTAGGTATTTGTCAGCTTTGCGAAGGAGCAGACTGACGACGACTGCCTGTCAGACGTCGTCCTCAGCAACGGGGCAGCACAACTTCAATTCATCCCCCAAATGAACCCTCCTAGCATCCAGCCACAGCCACCTCCTCAGCAGAGGACGTCTCCTCAGCTTCCTGCTAAATCACCTGACAGCATTCCAAAAGTAGCGAAACAAAAAAAGGCCAAAGTCAGTAAGACCAGTTCTAACGAAGCTGGAAGCAGCAGTGTGCCTTTGAAGGGGTTACCTCAGGCCGAGGAAAAGGCTCAGGAGTCGAGCACCAGTAGCGGTGGCATTCAGAAAGAATCCAGTAAACCTTCTGGCTCAAAACCTAAAAAGAAGAGCTCCAACAAAGATCCTTCTGCACTCTTTATAGTCGGTGCCAGTGCACAGGACAGCTGGCTGTGAAGTGGACTGGTGCTGCTCAGGAGTGGACCAAAGACGGACTGAAGCTTTTACCTCTACCTTCATGTTCATTTAAATGCTGCAGCGTTCGGCAACAGGCCTCAACCAAATTAGTCAAATGGACTCAGATTTGTTCTTCTGTCATCATAATTGCTGCTGTGCCTTGTTCACACACCTGTAGCGTTAAACCTGTTCGTCTGATCTCTCCCAAAGCAGTGACTTCTTTACCCTAAAGAAATTATGCTGGGCTCAGTGTAAAAACACTGCGTTGTGTTTCTCAGGACTTGGTCAGTTGACCTTTTTTAAGTCTTTTTTTTCCCAGAGTACTTCAAAAGAACTGCTGCAAATACTAAAACAGTAGCTGATTACATGTGCAACATGTATTTAAAGGATTTTATAGATTTATCCTGAGCATTTGAAGGGTGTTCTATTCTTTTATATATCCAATATTTATTTTGTCTTTTTCCTCATGTTTTATTTATTTTATGAGGTTTGTAGTTTGTTTATATTTAATGGAGGAAGTTGTGTACAATAGTTCTTCTTTTAATCATAAAACTATTCTTCCATCTTGCTGTATGTCAGATACTTCTGTCTGACATCATATTGTCCTGAAAAAGCTCCAGACATAACAGGAGTGGCTCAATGTGGATTTAACTGTATTACAAGTGAATTTATGCCAAACATTTTAAATCTTGTCAAAGAAATAATATTTATCAATCTAAAACACTCCAATCAAAATGCGTTGCCTTTGAAGGAATGTTTTTATAATCTAGTTATTTATTTCTGTGAACCAAATGACACAGATCAGAAACAGGCTGCTACTGCACTGAAATGCACCGTTATATCTTTAGCATGAGACTAAAAACACACTGCAGGACTTTAATTCCAAAATGTTTTTTTTTTTTAAGATTATTTATGGAGTGATTAGGTTTGAGTTGCTTAAAAGGACTGCTCTTACTCCATTTTTAATGTCTGTTTCAACTGCATTATATACAGTGATGAACTATCTTTGGGGAAAAAAGTATTGAAATGATGCAAAAGCTAAAGGTTAGAATAGGTCAAGTTAGTATGTAAGTGTCATTTTGCAATGAAAGTCTGCACTACTGAATGTAAACCTCTACTTGAACATTATTTCAGTAAATCAGCTGTAAAATCAAGTCTGTCTGCAATGTTTTTGTTATGAAAGGAAATAAATACCATATTCTATTTCTAGTATCTTATTTTGAAGCAGTGGTATTTATTTTAAGTCTCCAAGTCTGGGAGAGGGGTGTTGGGGTGAAAGTCCCAGGATGAGGATGAGTAAAGCACTGTGAAGACTGTAATGTTTGTTGTAATGTCACAAAACCGCCACAAGAGGGCAAATGTTTTTCAGCGGAAGCAGAAACCAAAGACTAAAAAGTCACAAGATAGTTCACTGATTTGTGCTACCATTTTGCTAATTACACCTTACTTTCTTAGCTAGTTGTTTTCAAACATTACTGCCTTGATTTATAATGCTTCTTAAAAAAGTGAGGTATTTTAACATATTCTAAGTATGTTGAATAATGGTTTTACATCACAAGAGGGAGACAGCTGCCTTGTACTGTCATCAGTGCTTAAATCACCTACCTCAGTTTGTTGTTCCGAATCCAAATATCTTCTACTTTATTTAAAATTAAAGATCTTTTCCAATTTAAAGTGATTTAATGTGTTTTAAATTATGTGGTAGATTCAATCGGTAATGTCTCCTGAACTCGGTATTTCTCCAAACGAAACGGAGTGAGCGCTCTGTCCTTTTTCTATCTTTGAAGGAAGACAGAAGCTTCAAGCTAGCGAGCACTTTGTATGTTTTACCTTTTGTTTTCGTGCCTACACTTTGTGTCTACCGTCATATTGTCGACGCAGCTTGGTAAAATAGGTTTGTTTTTTATTTGAGTAAGATGGTCGTTTTGACAAATGCTGATGAAGAACAGGATTTTATGTAAGTTCAAATGTCTCTGTTACTTGAGCTGGTTATTTTTAGCATTAGCCAAATCCGATTTTCATTAGAAATAAAAGATTTTTTGTCACATTTATTTTATCTAGATTCCACCAGGTGTACTGATTATTAACCAAACATCGTCAGCTATCAGTAGTGGTTTCGTTCAGGCAGATTTATTAGACTGTCAAACGCTGTTAGCTGTTAGCCGCTACCGGTAGTTTTTGTTTGTGTTTTTTTTTTTTTTTTTTTTTTTTTTTTTTTTTTTTTTTTGCCGTGGATTTTTTTAAGCAACGCGTTATAATAACAATATTGAATCTATTTAAACAATTCACTTGATAAGCACTAGAATTCAGAATGCATTTGCTAGCTAAATTACAAATTTCACATCACGGAAGAGAGAAAAAATTGTGGGGGACGTGTTTTTTGTGTGTGAAATCCACGTTAACGCCACATTCTGTTTTCTAAGTGTTTAGCTAGAAGAGGTTTAAATGTCAGGACGACGCTAACACACCCAGGAGGAGATTGGAGTTTATGACGACATGTAGGGTGTAGTCTAAAAATGGGACCGGCTGGGTAAAGGTAGCTCTGACTGTCAGACATCGTAGCAGAGGAGGCTTCAAACGCCCACTGACCCACATTTAAAACTGCTGCAGGTTTTCTATTCCACTGATCCACGGCAGACTTGATCGAGATGCAGCAGATAAAATTAAGGGAATATTTAAGTTGCTGCTAATTTATTATAATCATCTGTTTAATGTGTTGTAATGAAGATCAGATAGGAAGTAAGAAAGGTTGATAACAATAAGAACTCATGGACTCAAGAGCCTGGCTTCCAATCTTCTGCACAATTTTCACGTGATTTTATGATCACTGGAACTTAATGTAATTATGTGTCCCTAAAATCCTAACATATACCTATAACCTTTATGCAAATATGTTTTGACACCCATCTGGCTGCATTCATAAACCATTAGTTTGCATATAGGAAATGCATCCAGTGTCTTGAGACGTTTTACAAAATTCTATTTAGCACAATGTATTTGATGTTTGTTGATAGGAAGACAAAAACAGCATTGCATTTTAATTCATCAATTAAATGGTTTCGGCGTAAATTTGACAGCTTTAACGAGATTTGTGCATAACTATAAATCCAGTCAACATTTAGCTGAACCCCCAAAACGTCAGAATCAGTGTTTACGCTGTATTTGAGAGACTGGTCATTTGTTGTGTGACTAAATCCGACTCAGATATTTTGCGCTTTGTTTTTCCAGCCTGATCGAGGAGCGTAAATGTGCCTCACTGCCCTGCTCTCCGGTGAAGAGAGTGTCTCCTGCCAAAAAGAAGCAGTTTTACATCAATCAAGCCATCCGCAACTCTGACCTCATTCCTCGCGCCAAGGGCAAGAAGAGCCTTCGTCGACAAGAAAACAGTAAGTCCTCATTTCTTGTAATCAGATTATTAAATTGTTTCATCTGTTGCAGGTTCGAACAGGCTGGAAAACAGAAATAAAACTTGACAGAAGCGTTTTTAAAGGCTTTTACAGCATTTGGGTTTGATGAGTTAAATCAAGAGAAGTCACTTGTTTACACATGAATGTTTGAAATACGAAATTTTGACTTCTAAAGTAAAAAAGAGTAGATTGTTTTTGTTATTAGTGTAAAGGTACACACCACCCTGCTGTTAACTCTTTATATAATAAACCTACCACCCCTGTACTCGTATCACTTGTGTGATTCTGTGTGTTTGTACTCAGCGCGCTATCTCGCCAATCTTCTTGAGAAGGACGAGTGCTCCAAAGATGATCTGGAGGTTTGCAGTAACCCAGCCATCCCATCCATCTTCACTGAAGCCTGCACTAATGGAAACTACATAGAGGTACGCGTCTGACACACTCGTTAGGTGCCGCTTGATAGGTTTCTTTCCAAACTGTTTTGGTGGGGAACATCATCTTGTTAAAATGTGTTTGTATCTTTAAATATAAATGTGTCTTAATTACAGCTCAGTGTGGACATCTATCTGCAGTTTATCAGATTTTTTTAAAACACACTAATAATGACATCATCTCAGTGAAATGTGTTTTTTTGGTATTTGTCGTGTCGTAGCCGTGGAGCGACTTCATGAATTGTTCCGGCGAGGAGCAGGAGAGGTTGCTGTCTCTGCTGGAGCAGGAGGAGGCCAAGAGAAAAAACAACAACAACAACCACCAGCTGCTCAAAGACCAGAGGAATAGTGAGTCTGTCGGTTTGTTTGTGTGTTTGTGTTGCATGTGGCTGGTTGTTTGACTGGCCCTCATCTCTCCACAGTGTATCCTGCCTTTACTGCTCAGGACTGCTTCTTAAGAATCGATCGTAGGCTTCGGGTGACTCTGAGAAGGAAGCGAATCCCCATGGTTGGTGCCCTCTCATCATTCTGTGTCTGGATCAAGTTGGTCTGCATATAGACAGGTTAATGTGAATAACCTGCCAACTCTCAGTTCAGTTTTTTTTTCTAAACAGATTTTTAAATGTCAGTTCAGTTTCAGTTCAATCAGTTTTATTTATAAAGACCAGTTCACAACACAAGTCATCTCAGAGCGCTGAACAAAGAAACACATCCAATATGTTTCCAGTCCAGATTCAGGTAAACTTGACTGCAGTGAATGTGATTTAATTAGATTTATTATAAAAGGCCAGTTAACTTGTAAAAATCTCCCAGTGGTGTTTTGTGTTTTCCTGATTGTTTGTCCTGAAGTAACTTGTTTTATTTTTCTTTTCTTAGGGAACATTGGAAGTTCTTGAGGAAATCCTTCTCAGCTTCTTCAATGCTGAGCCTCGCTCCATTTACACAACCATCCTCAGCAGCAGGTACAAATCTTCTTTCTGTTGTCTGAATAATCACAGCTCTTCAAAAGCAACGGATCCGTAGGGTGTACACAGCATGCACCACCTTTTAAACCCTTAAGAACTCCTGTTAGGCTTCCAGAACGTATATCTAAGAAATTATTCTACAAAAAAACAAACATCCAGACTCTAAATGTGTTAGAAAACTGACATTTCTCAGAATGTTGCTGTGGATGCAGCAGGATCTCTAGATGATGTATTTTTAAATTAACCTTTATCCATCAGCCTTGTTGATGATGAAAATAAACTACAGTTCTCTGGCTCCAGACAGAGATCCAGACCTATAAACATTGATGGATTTTATCAGACTCTTTTCTGTATTGTCTCATCAGTTTTTGAATTGATTGCTTTAACAGGTTTCTGTGTCCTGTCGCTCAGTTCACACAGCTGGTCTATAATAATTCAGACTGAATACCCACACTGATGGGCCTTAAGTTTATTTGCCCACCTGGAAAAGCAGTTTATTTTAATTAGATTAAACCTTCATGGAGCTCAGAGAGGAGAGGAGCGGAGTCAGGACACAAACAAAAGCAGGATGTGAGGAAGTGGGAGGTAATTGGTCTTAAATAGACAGACTGGATTGATCTGTGTAGGGAAAACGGGTCACAACAAAAGCAAATTATCACTCACATTGATTCATAATGATGAGATGACACTGAAGAGTCTCATTACTGTTGTTTGTGTATGTGAACCAGTTTCGAGAGGCTGCTGCTTCACGCCATCTGCCAGTACATGGACCTCGTCTCTGCAAGTGAGTGGAAACTATTCCAAACAGAAACACACGCAGAAGTTTGAAAAACAGCACACTTTTTAGAAAACTCTTTGCAAAAACACTTAATGAGACTGATCAAGTGTGTGTGTGTTTGTTTGTCCTCCAGGCATCAACTACAACGGCTCACGTCAGACTAAAGTAGTGAACAAACAAGAGGAGTTTCTGCCTCCTGACCTGCTGCTGTCTGCCTACCTGAAGCAGATGAGCTGAGACCAGAGCCACGCTCGGGTTTCTCGTTTCCTTCGCCTCAAATGTAGATATGAAGCCGTCTGTACTCAAAGCCTGTAGCATCTATCGTGTACAGCTAACCGAGCTGAAAAGATGTCTGCTTCTGTTTTCTGTTCTGGGTAGTTTCTCTAGTAACTTTTCCATTTTACCCACAAACGAGTGAAAGTTAAATCAGCATGATGCTGTAGGCTTGTTAATGTGTTGCTGTAAGGTTTCAACATGTAGAACAAAAGAGGTTGTTTTTATGTTTAACATACGTATTTATCACCAGGTGCTGGGATTAGTTAATTCTAATAAAAGGTGGCTTAACTTTAGAATTACTTACAGTCAGAGAGAGATAGTAATACTTCCCTTTAAACATCTTTTTCCTCACTATCTTTTGAACGATTCTCCCTTTACTGTATTCCGAGTTTCTGAAGTGTAGACCCACAGTCTAAAAAGGTTAAACATCATAGCTAGAAACAATGTTTCAAACACAGTTTACAAATTTTCTTGTAAACTGAACTCGGCTCTATGTTTCACATTCAGCTACATTCACATATTGGAACACATTTTCTTCTACTTTTGATTTTATGTCCATTTAGTGTGTTAGGTTTTTATTCCCACCTTTTGAATTTAATCAGAAGAGACGCTGTTCTGGCTCCACCTCCTGAAACACGGGAATCAGAAAGTTGTAAATAAAACGCTTCCCAGCTCCTGGTAGAAATACTGAACCAACATAGAGCTGATGACTCTGTAGCACCAGATTTCTTCTCCTAGCTACTCGATATATCATGAAAAACCTTGATGATCCGTTCTAACAGGTTGAGACAAATGGAGCTCACAGAAATCAACTAGGATCAAAATCTGAGAGTCAGATAAATCTGTCTTTAAAGGAACTTTTGAAACATGCCCTGATGATGTTAACAGATTTCTTCTAGCTTACAACACCTACTGTAGTTCAAAAAATGGAAAATTGACTTTGTGAGATATTTAGTGTTTTATGCATGAAAAGGTGCAAACATCACTGCCTGAACGATCACCTGTTGGGTCTGTGTGAGTGATGTGTGAAGCATCTATCCTATGAACAGACACATCATTTGTTAGAGCTGAAAACATAAATGCCTTTTATTGTTTTACAGGTTTCTATTATCAGAAGCAGATTGTTTTTCTGCCACTCTGTCTAAACTGGAGATGTTTGAATCAAACTAAACGTTCAGTTTTCGTCTCTAAACACTCTGAAGCAGATCCAGTCTAAACGCTCGTAAACAACTGGAGCTGCTGCTGTTGTGTTGCTGATTTCACCAAACCAACCAGTATAGACAAAGTATCAGTTTCACATCAGTCATACTTGAAGCTAATGAGCTTTATCATGAACGCCGTAATTGTCTCTGCATATTGTAAATGTTTGAGCTTTTTCCAGACTGTAGTCTTCTGTTTACTCAGACACAACTTTTACAGTTTCTACTTTCAACGACATTACGGTAATGTATAGTTTTATACTGTGTTGTATGCACAGTAGATGTGTTCTAGATTTGGAAACAAACTTATGAATTTCTTGATGGTTAAAACAGACGTGGAGTCCTAGAGAACAAAACACTTCTGCCTTACGAACACAGTTTCTATTATTTACCTGTACATACGTTTCTACATTTGTACCAGACCAGATTTGGACATTTATCTGGTTTTTTGAAAAGAAATCATCCAGTTTCTGCTTTCTTTTATACTGCTATCAACAGTGTAACAAGACTTGACTTGTTGGTGCATTTTGTTAACAACCAAAGTGTGTGTGTGTTGCGTGGATGTCCAACTGCTCAGGCTTTGAACTTTTCTCTCTGAATGTTCTGTAGTTGTTTCACACGTTGTCTTCTTCTGTGCGTTCTTAAAATGATTGAGATGTTCACCCCAGCTCCTCAGGGTGCTGCTAACTTTTTAAATACAGGCTGTTGTGGTAGAAATATTTCATTGATTTGTGCCAAAATTGGGAAGTTATAAGCGTGGTAGTCTGAGTGAGAGCTTTATTCTACAGGAACACATTTCTGTATATATGACCTGCTTATTTATAATCTTTACTGGAGCTATTAAATAATTTAAGATGTACTGTATATTCTGTGTCACGTTGTTCCTAAAGAAGCTGGATATACTATTTTTCATGGGTAAATCCTAATCATATCTCTGACTTGCTTTTAGTTTACAAAAAACAACTCTTGTCCATCTGAGCAGAGTGTAGATTAAGCACAAGAAAAAAAATGATGCATTCATTTTTTTTATCACAGCAAAACTACTGTACATCAAAACTGACAGAAAAAGATGAACCAACAAGTCAAAAGAAGATTTGATATGCAGTTAAGGGAGTTTACGCACAAACAGCCTCGTGTTCAGAAAAAGAACAGATGAGATTTAAAAGACAAAACGTTTTGACTGGAAAACTGTAAAAAAAAATGTGTTAAAATCCATTTGGAGGATATTTAAAGGAGGGAAAGATCTTCATTTAGATAAACTATTAAAGATGCTATTATAGTTTAAATCTTTTGTAAATTTAAGGAAGCTGTATTCTTCATAAAGTTTTTAGGGGACATTTTACTACAGGACTTATTTTTAAAAATCAGTTCTGACAGTAAGGCACTCAGACCCACCGTCTCTCTGCCTGACTGTCAACAGGACAAGGAAAATAATGATGTTCCAGTAACACCCACTAGATGGCGCCAAAGTACAACAAACCCGCTCAGTCCTTCCATCACTGTGACCAAGTGCAGAGCTGTTTTCTGAAATGTGGGTATTTTTTTGATCTCACATCATTTGGTTTTGTCACAGAAGAGAATAATTCAGCGCCACAGGTGGTTAACAAGATAAAGTAAATATGGTGAAGTGGTTTAATGAATTATCAGCATTAGTTTGCAGCTAGAGAATCAGCAGGTTGATAATAGCCTGACACCCCCTGGAAAAAAAAGAAAGATACATATAAATATATGTAAATGTCCCAAACACAAACTTGAGCTGACACAGGGTGAGGTGGCACACAGCACAGGATATGAATTGCAGAGTTTTATTTCCTTTTTCCAATGAATACCCCTTTGCGTGATGTGTTGTCGACGCCCTGATCTCAATAAGTTTAAAACATTTTTAACAGAACACACAGGGAAATGTTGCAACATGTTCTAGTCCAGTTTACCAGCATCATAAAATAAGTCAGGACAAACAGAATAGCACATTTTTCTTTTTTTCAAAAACAGAATGCATTACGTTATACTGAAGGAATCTATAAAAATGGCTTATAATGAAGATTTTCATAATTAATGTGTAAATAAGTGGTAAACCATTTATTTCCAATTACTTGTAAAAGTAAAAAATAATCATTTGTATTTTACTTCATTAGTTATTTCACTTGTTTAATCTGAAAGTGCTTATTTTCAACGTGAACCACACCCTGCCAGAGGTCAGTTTGAGCTGAAAAGCATCAGTCGTCTTTAATTATTTTGGTATCAAGTGTGAAATTGCAGTTGTCATCGCCACTTGGGCTGATCTGAGTTTAATTTCATCTGTCACTGAAAGGAGGGCAATAAGCACATGTGTATCCCGGGTCCTGTTTCATACAGAGGCAGATAGAGGATTGGTTTTCTGTTTTAAAATATCCTCCTGCATGAGCACTTTGTTTTAGGTCAGCAGCTGCAGCCGTCATCCCCACAGCAGAATGCATTTAACAGGTCTGTGATTTTTATACCTTTACATCATTTGTGGATATTTTAGGTTATTTTGGCTGCTATTTGGCACAAAAAGTCAACAAAACAAAAAATAACTCAACAAAATCACATTGTATTTAAATATGACAATCAAACCTATTTTTGACTTTTAGATGAGAAGTTTGTAATGAAGACACAAAACAAACAGTGATGCTGCAGGTTTCTATCGTATTATCCAGATGAGTCAGTGAGGTGATATCAAACTGTTTTCTGTTTAGTGATAAATCTGTCTCACTCTGATTCATGCATTCAGTTCTGAAAGTAATATTTTGAATAAAGAGAGTTTAGGTGAGTTCCACTCATATTCATAAAATGAATGTTCTGAAGTTTGGACAGTTTGAAGTAAAACTATCACTGACTGATCAGCTTTTACATCATAAAACCACATTACAGTTTAGAGTCCAGTTTAAATCCAGTTTTCTTTAAGGGATCATCACTATAAGGACAAAACATGATATTTTGGCACTACTTGGTTTGATTAAGGAAGCAAAAAGTCAAAAGTTTCAGTTTGACTTGCCAAAAAATGTGTCTATTGTTGAACCACCTAATTTTTTTAAAAGTCCATAAGTTATAGGAAATGTAACATTTTGAGGCCAAATCCTAATAAATATCAGGAACTTCTGTCACAGAATCACTGATTTCACTATCTGTTGTTTAATTTATGAAACACTTTGTCACTTGATAGATAATAAAGTTGTAATCAGATGCACAAATTTGAAGAAAACAGCACGTTATGAGAGATGTTCCGTTATCTCTTATCATGTTAATGAATTTATTTGCATATTGACACATAAATATAAGAAACAACCAGGTAGTATGTTGCCAGCAGATATAATAATTTTTTCCTATATTTTCTCTGATCCGTCCTCAGTGTTTGAGTTGACCGACTCCCGGTAGCACCGGGGCTCCGGCCCGCTCCACACCGACAGTCAGACCCCGCTGTAGGGGTGGGGGTTACAGGGGGCCGCCCCTGCTGATTCAGAGGTTAGGAATTTGCATCTGATTGCTGTTTGTCAACCAATGATGTGACTGAAGGCTGGAGAGTCTCCACGCCTCTCACGGTCTGTGTCTGTCTCAGAGCGACAGTCAAACTCTGAAAACACAATTCACACGCTGCGCTGGAGCCGAATGCGTGGATATCATGCAGCCAGCCAGTCACATGAAACCACTTCATTTTTAGCTGATAGACACACGAACCACCTCTCCTTTTCATCGATTTGGTGTATTTTTCTCTGATCTGGAGGGCAGACTCGGTATCCAGAAAGAAGGAGAAAAAGCAGGAATGTTTCTTCCGGCTCTAAACTGTGTGAAAATCGAACGGAAGCCGATGTGGTAAGGTTGTGTTTATTTTGTATCCCCTTTGCTTTATTTTTATCTCGTTGACTCGGAGGCCGTTTTCGTTTGTAAAGCTTCCTCATTTCTCTTCTCCTTGTTGCTTGAGCCGCCTTACCGGGCGCAGTGTCAGTAAAATCGATACGACGTTATCAAGCGGCTGATCGATAACCTATAGCAAAGGTAGCGGATGAACTCTACGGCTGCCGTGAGTCACCCGATGCGACGTACCTGCGCAGAGGCGAGTGGCACTATTTTTCATTGATAAATCTGATAAAAGATCAATTATTTCTCCACACAACGACTTTTTTGGATTGTTTTCGTGTAGTTCTGCTCAAATATAAAAATCTGAATTATTAATGTTCTATTAATCTAACGCGTCAACTTCTGTACGTTCACATTCTGTAGTTTCTCGCCCCTCGTGAGTCGTGAATGTCATAAAAGTCGTGTCTGATCTGAAATCCTAATTGCTTTTTCAGTTTCCAACACAAGCTGATTATTTACATTAAAAATACTTATTCTGCAAGAGACCAGTTACAAACAAACATGTCTCGTTTGCCATAAAAGGTGTGTTCAAAGTTATTTTTTAAGGTGGTGGCGTGCCCGATATACAATGAACGCAACATTTACAACGCCATAAAGCATTTACTGAAAGATTGTATAAGATAAGTGCATTAAATTGCCCTTAAAGTGAACGTATAAAAGAAACATTTGGCCCATGTGCACCTTGTGGAAGAAACAGCAGAGAATAAATGTGTTTTTATGGATGAATTCAAAGCTATGTGGTTGATTTGATTATTTATTCTATAAGTGCAGCTGACAATAGATCCAGAACAGGAGTATTTATCAAAACTTAAATGGCTGTTTCAGTTCCTCACAGTTGTGACCATTACTTCAGTCACTTTGAGTTTTGTAGCTCCACATTAGTAGTTCTGGCTTTTTGCTGAAAATCCAAACACGTGTCTCACGGTGTTCCCTGCTCTTTTTATTACATTCCCAGCTGTATTTCAAGTCATTCTAGATAACTGATTGGTGCCATTAAACCATACCACTTAAAAGAAGCAAAGATAATTCTTCTAAAGCAGATGAAATTGCTAAAACTATTCACATCTTAAAGTGATTTAGATCTGCACAAGTCAAGTCAAAACATCTAAGAGTTCAGTGTGTTGGGGGAGTGGTGGACACAAGGAGGGAGCTGTCTTCAGTACCACAACAGGGAGGTGATGGGAAGTGTTTCTCCGTATGACGTCAGCCGACATGAAGTGGGTCAGCAGACATTTCATCCCAAAAGGAGTTCAAGAGGTCCCTGTACTGTATTCTGTTAGAAAATGTGTCTTTGTTCGCCATAAACCTCACAGCCACATCCAGAACTGCCTGGCATTTGGTTTGCGGTTGGTGTTAAAGTTTCTCACCAAGAAGTGGCAGTGGGGTGAGTGGGTGCAGGGACACAGGAAGCAGGTTTTGTTTTAAAGTCTAGTATACTTCTTTGTCTTTTGTCCTTCAGCGTGCACGTTCTAAAAGCACTTACAGCAACTTCTCTCATTGGTTTTTTCCAAATGATCAATTATCAATCAAATTATAACTTTAGTTTTTGTCATATATTGCCTCATATTACTTATTAACCTGTGATCACACAAGAGCAAAGTTTTGCAAAGTGCCCTTATCATAGAGATGGTTTCAATTTGAGGTAGTGTGACTGAAGAAAATGTGAAAGTGTAAGTAAGACAAAAAAATATGCTGGAGAAACTTATTTAAACTTATTTTTATTTGCAGCAAAATAAATGTGAGACGCGCCGTTCAGGGGTTCAGAAATAAAAGAAAGTGTCAGCTGTTAAAGTGCAGAACGTGGCACCATCTCAAGAGAGATTTCCTTTGCCCTTATCACACCCGCACCCCACTGTGCACCAATCACCTTAGGAAAAAAATGCCTCTCTAATCTCTTTGGTCCAATCTGGCATATGGTATCCTTCCTCTGACCGGTACTGCCCCCCTGCACCAGGGTTTCCAGTGGAGAGAAATACTGCTGCAGCAAGCAGGTGGGGGTGGGGAAGGGGGCATTTCCGTTGTGATTGGCCCAGTGAGGATTAGAAACGTATGGAAGGCGATGGAGTTCAGCTCTTAAAAGCCTTCTTTTGCTTTATGGAATGTGTTTAAAGGCACTTGTTGCTGTTATTTTTTTATTTGACAAGCTGATGCCTGTGTTGTAGAGACCTTTGTTCATTTCCAGTTGAAGTGACATGTTTGAAAAAGCAGCAGATTTAGAGCTGATGTATAAACCAGACCTCACGTCTGCTCAAATGAAGGGTTTGGGAGTTAAACAGTGGTTATTAGGAGTTCTGTTATTTACACTGTGTGTGTTTTTGAAATAAAATAGCTGATTAAACCCACCGTTTTACACACAACGCTGCTTGCTTAACATATCAATTAAAAACAAGTTGAACAACTGGAAAAAAAATCAAAGGCACTTCATGGAATTTGTGCAAAAAAATAAAAATAAAATTCACATGCTTTTATTTTAGTGAGTTAAAAGATCAACCAACTCTAGATCTAGCTCCCCATCAGGGTTATTGTTGGCGCACACACCTGTTCTATGTTACACCGATACGCTTTTCAACATGAACTCACATTTTGATCTTTGTGTTAAGAGCACACACACTTCAGAATACCGGTATTGGCTGTTGTCTTTTGTTGTTGGTAAACAATCTAAAGGTGAACATGTCAAAAGGTAACTGGCTGTCGACCTTTAAATTCAAAATAAATGACTGTAGTACATTATCTGGCTTTTGCAACTCTCTATGATTGTGTTTGTTGCCTTTTACTCCCCCTGTATCAGGCAGGAATGAATTAAATAAAAACGTACTATATCAGCCAGATAGTGTTGTTTGGGGTTGTGTCTTTGAGCTGTGGGTCCAGTTCTGTCTGTTGTTGTTTGTATATTCACATCTCTGTTTGCTCCGCGTAAATATAAAGTCGCAGGCCGGTCGAGTTGTCGTTTATAAGCTGAAACCCATCCAGCTTCCTGTAACAGCAGGCGCCGGATCTCATGCCAAGGGTGTTTGAAGAACATTTAGACGCAGAAAGTGTACGATGCAAATAACATTCTGAGTTTGCCTTTGGGCATCATGGCTGAGTGAGCGACAGTCAGTGGCAGTTTGCCACTAAACAGGTTACTGGCTGTAAATTAATGACAGACAAACAGGCAGAGACAAGACCGACAGGTCTCTTTGTTTTCTTATGATCGGACTACAAAATAATCCTTTACTGGGTTGCTGCTCTTTTCAAATCTCTTTTCAAAGCTTACGGGTGTGGGCTTAAGCTCAAACATTGTAACATTCTCAAACATCTCTATTCTAACCCACCTGTAAATATCAGCCTGCATTGTATCACAGTGAATGGGAGTCCTATCTTCACACCACAAGCTTTCCTGCCATTAAAGCAGCTCGAGTGGTTTGGCTGCCTCTCAGTTGTTCTTGTGCCAAAACTTGCACCTTATTTTAGGCCTCTGTATGACGCGTGGAGCTAAATGTCTGATATTCAGCCAAATGTGCAGGGAAACCTCACAGAATACTCTATTCTTTGGCTAGCGTCTTGGGGAATCCCGTCCAGGCTGCCTGTGACGCAGGTGGAAGGAAGGGTCTGAGGTTTTGGATAGCTCCTGAAGCAGACTCCATGTGTGGTAGGCTCAGTGTGTGTCTCATCCTGGGTTCAGTGGCAGTGGGATCTCCACCAGTCTGCCTGGATACCAGTAGGCAGCTGCAACATGCTGACATGTCCATCAAACATGAAACATTTGTGTTTTTATATTTGTGTGAACAGGCTGCGACAGCCTACCCCCAGCAATCAAAACGAATCGAATCAGATCCATTTCCCCTGTGAGCAAATAAAGATTTTATTAGAGCAGAGTGTCTGCACATAAAACTTTAACCCACGTCTTTGGTAGCAGTGAACATCTTTATAATACTTTTCTTCATGCACAACATGTAGAACTCTTTTATATAAGATTTCTGCTCATCCATTACCTTTGTGCACACAAACAACTTGATTGTTGAAGATCACAATGCAGTGACGTGACCGCAGTCTCCATATAAGCCAACAAGTTTATCCAGTTTTCCTGCCATTCAATGAAAAGTGTAACCCCCCTACTCCACCTCTCCCTCACAAGATGAACCATCATCAGGCTGTCAGTCTAGAGTCGCACAGGAATTACTGCAAACTCTGCAAGCTGCAACACGCAGCTTGTTTCCAAAGGCTTAGTTTTTCAAGCCAAAGTCGGTTTTCACTCAGGAATTTCACCTAAATACAGAAGTGAGTGGATTTTGGCAGCTCAGCTTTCTAATTGAACTGAATAAAATTTAAAAATGAAAAAAAAAAAAAACCCATAAACATCAGCTTTTTGTCTAAAACAAACTTAAAAGTGGGATGAGATTTACATTTTACTCCCATGATACCTCTGTCTCCATGTCAAGCTTTAGGTGCAGTTGTAACATGACAAGGTCAATATCCACGAGTGAGTTGGCGCACACAATTGTCAACGTTCAGCTGAATCAGCAGTTTTCTTTTTTTATTATTCGACTCTGCAGCTGATGTGTTGTTGTTGTTTTTCCTGTGGATACAAGTTCTCCTATAAGACATGTTTAAAATTTGACCCTACATTTTTTTCTCTGGACAGTAGATATTGCATGTAAAACACACAGGAATCTATTCAACTCAGGGATGTAAAAACATCTTACTCAGACTGAAAGACTAAATTAAATCAGACAGTCATTTTTCCAAGTGGATTATGATCTTAAATTAGCGCTCTCTGTCTTCGCTGAGTGAGGGTCAGAGCAGTACAGATCATTAATGTGGTCACAGCTGTAACACAAATCACTTTCAGCCTCACATGCATGACCCTGTTGCTGATATATGGCTCCAGTTGTTGCTGCTGAGAAGTGAATTGCTGGATTATTATTATTTTTTGCTGTATGGCCTCTTAATTTATAGCATGGCTGGGGCTAATCAGATTTGGCTTGCTGTATTGCTTCGGCTTGCTGGAGGAGGTCAGTGGAAAATGCGTGACCAGCCTGTGCGACACTTCCTCAATGATCTTGTTGTTGGTGCACTCAGGCTCAATGGAGCCTGTGTTACGAGGTAATACTGCAAGGAATGTGAAAGAGGGATGCATAATCAAGACCAGTTTCAGGGACTCACTTCTTGCTTTTATGCTCTTTTCTCTGTTTTTATAATGTAAAAATGATGATGAATGACTGACGTCAGGTTGGAATATTTATTCTTGATTAAATCTGGTTTGTGCCACAAATTACTAGAAATAAACATCAAAGATGGAAAATAAACTGCTGTATTCAAAACGCTTCAGGCAGGTTTTACACTACATGAAGCACATTGTTTGAAATAAAAGTAAAATTACGTTTACACCTCAGAAGGTTTTTTAAAAAGCAAAAATCCTGTGTTTGGATTGCACTCTGCTTGTTGCTCGACTAGTTTGCCCAACTAAAGCGTTAAACTCACCCGGGTGGTTCTCTTTTACTTTGAACTATTTAAAGTCCGAGTCAGTTCACAGAGGTCGTGAATAGGAAGAAGATTCAACCTGAATCGTCTGAATTCAGGATCAGATTAGGAGTTTTTTGTCCACCGTAAATGCTGGCGGATATGTTACAATGTTATCGTTTCCTCTGTGTTTTGCTGCTCTGTTAGCTCATAGCCAAACATGTCCACTCTCTTCCTCTGGACTCGAGTTTCTGGGTTCTTTAGCCAGAACGTTTGAGATTTGTATTATAATTTATTGCATATATTTACAGTTCTTCTTCAGAAGAGAAGTGTATAAACACTTCTCTAATAGAACGTTACAGTTTGAGCGGAGGGAACCTTTAACACGCTACTCTTGTTCTGTAGGTTGGAATATTTTAAATGTGCTTATTGTTTCATACAGAAAACCTGCATTGTGATAATGAGGAAATGAGATTATATATACGTTTGACTTTTTATTATTAAATTATGGAAACGAACTGATTTTTTTCTGTAGATGACAAGTTAGTTTAGGTTTGTTTAAAACAAGCTGCTGCATCTCATTTGACACAGATCAAAATAACTCAACTTATTCAACCTAAATCTAAGGAAGGTGTTTGTGGAGGCACTTGGTGACAAAGATGGAGATGAAAAGTGGATTACTATTTATAAAATCTGGCTCTGTGATCTTCAGTGGAGCAGAACAGATTGACGTTCATGTTAATACCCAGTTTCAGACCTCACCTCACCCAGCGCTGCACCAACCGCACGGCCTCATCAGGCAGGAGAGGGTCTGTTCTTTCACTACATAAAAGGAAATTAACTTGTTTTTTTCTTTCTTTTTCAAAAGCTGAAACACAGTGATGGTTTTCACATGAAGACAGAATTACCCGCTGAGTGAAAAGCCTGGTGTGGCAATAGTTGTGCGAGTTTCCTTTTAATTGCTCGGTCTAACACACATATGTGGGACGCACCACGTGTGCCAGTGTAAACTGTAACCCCGGCGTTTCATTAGCTGTTAATGGGCTTTTGAGAAGAAGGGGAAAAAAAACAGACCCTAAAGATGAATTCTTTCACGTTCATGGTTGCCATAATTATGGCATACGTGTGTTTTCCACGCTGTGCTTGCAGCTGTTTTTATATGTACACACACACACAGACATTATACATATATATGGATGTTTGTGAGGCGGTGTGGGTCCCTTTATCTCATTGGAATTAGACCCTTAGCTCTCGTTCTTATCGCTCTGCCCTGTTTGCTCAGACCTTGCAATCTTCCACCTCTCAAATGTGGGTTTAGAAAAAAAAGCGGATTAACCCATTAGCTCTTGTCGTTTGTAGTTTATCCTTCTTTCAGCCAACTGCTGAAGTTTCTGTGCCAGTTCCTCCTCCTCCTCTGAGCCCCAACAGATAGTCTCCTGCCACTTTGCCCAGTGGGTGGTTGTTCTTTAGCCAATTAAGGTGTTAAATGAGCCCTAAGGGTCTTACAGTGCCCTGCTGCAATTTGAGTTATTGCTTTTTTGTGTTGTTCAAAAGCAAGATGTGATGACTTATTGATTCAGTTAAAGGAAAGGATCAGGAGAGCAACAGACTGGGATTCAGGTGCAAGCTGCTGCACCAGTACTTCAGATCATGTATATAAATAGATGTCCTAATACCATAGTATAGGAGATAAAACTGAAAAAGTTCAAGTATTAAAACATGTTTGGAATGTTGAAGTGATTTTAGTTAACGTTGGAATAAATGTGCTACTGTCGAGTCATTATCGATGTAGTTATGTTTATATATATGGTGTTTTCTCTATATTATTGTCCTGATGTAGAGTGTTCCTTGTAGTCAGTAAAACAGACTGTTTACCATTAAATAACGTCGTTATATATCAACCATCTCTTCCATAGGTGTCTTGTTTTTTAATAAAAGTTCTGACTCTTCTGGTTTAGCCTGGGTGGAGAGCTTGAACTCTTTCCCACGTGTGTAACGTAGGCATACGCTTAGAGCGCCATCATGAAGGTGGAAACAAAACTGAGGAAATAGTCTATTATCTCTACGTCCTCTCAGCGTTCCCTCAGCTCAAGAGAGACCGGTTACACTGCTGCTCTGGTGTTTTATGTGTTGAAACAGTAAAGGTTTTTGTTTGTTTTTTTTGCTTTAAAAAGATTTTTCAGCCATTTTGAAGTTTGTTTCTGTGTAAAAGTTATGCTAAAAATGTAGCACTTCCAGTGCACCCAAATGTTTTAATATTTCTACCAAAATAACCTGCAAATATGACGGCAGCGTAAAGGATAACATTGCATTAAATGCTGTTAGACTGTGGAACTGTTTTAAGACGACAGCAGCACACTTTGGTCTCAGCTGGTTTGGACTAGCTGTTAGCTCAATGGTCCTTTTGGATGTAAACTCTATGTCTCCAAACAATGGCGTCTCAGACAGCTACCTACAACCAGCAAGATAGTAGTTATAACTTTCACACAGAACACACTTCAAAACAGCTGAGAAATCCTTTAAATTAGTTTCTTGCTGGTTTTCTGCTCAAAGTAACACAATTCAGAATTTGTTCATTATATTTTAACTGTTTGGACATAGTAGCATTAATATAGTAGCTGTTTATAATATTTTTAAAAAGGTGATTTCCAAATCCCAAAGAAGACCCAGCAGAGGTTTGTAAAGGAATCCAGCTCTTAACGACTAATGACACTTTACTGCTGTTTCATGATGAGCTGGTTACTGATGTAATTGATGCCTTATCACTTCAACAATGGTTTTTCTTATTAAAGCGTGAGAATGACATGCCAAAGGAAACGTCCAGCCATTTTCAGCAACAGAGCTGCACCCAGAGTAGTTCAGTGTTGTCACGCTCTATTAACACCCCAAGTCCTGTTGTTAATCAGTACCTAGTTTTATGACTGAGGTATAAACCAGTGGGCTTCTTTTCTCTTATTGGGACTAAGAACTGGTGGTCCGAGGAAGTATATAAAAAAAAAAAATCTAGATGTTCTCTCAGTGACAACATCAGGAAATGTTGCAGGGCCGCGTGTGCAATTTGAAAACTCTTCTTCCCGTTGGCAGATGCAAAGACAAACAGCAGGAATGTTCATCAACTTATTAGCCAGCATGCATTAAGCTTCTCACGCTATGGTTTTCAAGAGCGAGTGGGAGAGTAAAAGCAAAGACTGGCTGTTGCCTGTATTTAGTATATCACCTTTAATGGTGTGTTTGTAGGTGAGATCAGTTATTGTTGGGTTTGGGTTAATTGCAGTCCTGAATTTCCTGGTTGCCCTCCCCATCCGGCACGGCACGCACAAGAGGGAAAGGGGGGGGGGGTCTGTGTTGACACACAAAACGTTCCTGTCAGCACTTGATGCTTGTAAAATCCTATAAAAAGATTTTTTAGGTTCTAAAATATACCACCCTCCATAAATTCAGGAAGCTTGCAGAACATGTGGGGTGATGCAATGGAATTTGCATAATCTAGCATGTAGGAAATCATGATGCTTGTGATCACCAGTGGCATGAAACAAAGAGACCACTTCTGCTTCCCCCTGCACAGGAGGGCTCAACAGAGCAGCTTTGTTGTAATCACTTCTGTCTTTGAAATCACACACATACATGACACATGCTGAGTGAGGTGGTGTCCGAGACGCCGCCACTCTTGGCTCAAACTTGGATTGTGTGACTGATTGTTTGAGTGCTTGAAATGTTGCCTGTGCATTAAAATGTTTTTGTGTGGGACTGAAAAGCCAAAACGTAATCTTTGGCCTCTCTGTGTTGCCTCATTGTCGGGTCTGCAGTTGCAGAAATTCACACAGGCAGAGCTGTTAAAAATCAGAGCAGATCCAGTTAGGTAAGATGCTTTAATCCTGCTTACACTGGTGCTATTCTTCCTCTTGACAACTGCTGATGTTCAGTTGTACCTCTATCGTCTTTAAAGAATGCAGTGAATCAGAATTGAATATCTGTCGGATGGCTCACTGCATTTGCCCTGTCAGTTGTCACTTCCTTCACCCTCTGAAGAAACATTCAAGTTTCACAGCTCTCTTATTTCCTTGCGCAACATTCCTCTAACATATACAGCCGCGGTATGGGGTGGCTAAAATGTGGTGGCTAAAATGTGGTGGTTGTTCTTGTTTTTAACAGATATTGTTACTTGCTAAATTGTGCCAGACAGGCGGATGTAGGCTGTGTTGCATTTTATCAAACATCTTTGAGGCTTTCAGACACAAGGTGCAGAAGCTTTTGTTTCGAAGAACCTTTTGTGGTGTAAAACATTTATCAGCATAGGAAAGAGCTTCAAGTATGCCGCCTGCTTCTTATTCAGTGTCTCGGTCAAGAAAACTAACACTTTGATTTGTCCATTAATGTCCGGTTTATTCAAATTTACCAGCTTTGTGTTTTGTTGAATAAACATAAATAAATTATTCTTTTAAAATGCATAAAATGTCGTCTAAATTGAATCTGCAGTTTAGAGTTCCTTTTATAAATGTCCACCGGCGTGGCGTCAGGATGGTTGGTTCACCTGTGATGTGCCTTATTATTACTTGCCAAACTTTAGATCACTGATATTGTGTAAATATAAAAAGTTGGTCTTACGGATGAGTCAGACCTGTGTAATGTTACACAACCTGTTATTTTCCATTTGGATCTCACAAGCTGATTAAAAGAAAACATATCAAGTTGTTGCTTCTTCCAGTGTGTCTGCTAACAGAGAAACAGTGACAACCCGGATGTTTGTGGGTGTTTCTCATTATGTATTCACGTCTGTGTAAACACAAGATATGGAAAATAGTCCATTTTCCTGTGAATGGGGGCATAGCGTCTCTAGAATTGCATTTGCAAGAGAGAGAGCTTGGATTTGACGGGTATGTGCTGTTCGTCCTCAGGTACTCTTAACGTGTGATTATATCCCTCTAGCTGTGAAACTCTAGTAAGATTTTCTGTGTAATTCCAGTGAGGGTAAAATAACCCCCTCCTCTCCTGAGAGAAAATAGTACCTGCATTGTAATGATGGGGTTTAATGTGGGCAAAGAGTGCTGCGGTGGTCACTTTTTAGGTAGCTCAGCACGGCTTAATGTGGTAGCACTTTAAAGACTGGTTTTACCTTGAAGGTGTGCTGACTCAATGATTGTTTTTGAAAGTATGTTTTATTCAAGGGCTGTCATGAACGTGGTCAGCTGTAATACTAGCAAACATCAGCTACTAAAAAGGAAAAACAACATTGCTATGTGGGATTTAAGCTTCGTTTTTAAGAGGAACAGAGGGGTTGTGATGCTTGTGATGATACAAAAAAAAAAACAGGAATTTATTTTAAATGAAAGGAAGGAATGCATTGTGCCCACCACTTTTCATGTCAGAGTTTTAAACTTAGATGTGTGAAATGATGGAGTTATAGCCATTTTGGTCAAATCGTGAAACTAATGTTCTGTGTGATCTCACGCGATCTGTTAGCACTCGGAGTGAATTGTGGATGACTCAACTATGACCACATCAGGTGGACTCGCTGCGGCAGTCATCTTGGAAGTGGTTGACACCAAAGCTGCTCAATTCTAAATGTGCTAAATGAAGAGTATCATTAAAATCCAGCTTTAGGGGATATTTTGCTAACAGACAAACAGGGTTGACTGCAGTAGAAAATCATTGACGTTTAAATTTACAAAGATCTCATGTGGTCAGGTAACACTTAGAATATGTGTCACGGTAACTCTTTGCTACCACTGCACCAAATTTGGCCTCAATACCAAACAAATTGACTGACTTATTGTTGTGTTCATCATCCATCTTCTGCCTTATAGCAATGGGTGATCACCAGTGGGATTCTCCGGGGTCAGCCCAGTGAAACCAGTCCACAGCTCCTGAGGGTTTGAGATTTGGGCAAGCAGTGGTTAAAGAAGTACGTCTCTTCAAACATTAGTCATCATGACCAAATGAGTGGCGCTTCACAGTCACTGCCAGCTCCTGTCATGACTGACTCTTCAGCATGTCCAGCACCTGCACTCAAATATAATTTCCCCGCGTTCTGTTGACTTTATGTGCAGCTCTTATCTGTTCCACTCAGCCTCCCTGCTAACCCAGGATTCTTTTTGAGCACGTTCTGGGTAAACTGAGACCATAGAAGAAAATTAAGAATTCTTGATACTATAATTTGCAGCTCTTTGCTTATAGCAGACACTGCTTTGCATACCTGAGCCTGTTTTGAAGCAGGTGTGGAGGGGAACTGTTGCAACCTACACATGTTGCAGGAAAAACTCCCCACAGTGTTTCTCACTAGCAAAATAGGTAGAAAGGTGAAAATGCACCAGTCAAACGTGAGTGGAGTAATGCCTCTGAATTTCAGTTGTGTGTTAACTTGACACATTGTTATCTGATGTTACTCTTTTGTGTTGATGAGCTAAAAATTTATCTTGATTTAAAGCCAACCAGGTGATAAAATATGGGTTTTTTCCCTGTGATTTCACTTCCTCTTGTTAACTATAAACATTTTGTCCTCTGTGTGTGTGATCGGCATTTGCATTTCTGTGTGTGAAATTGAGCATATTCTTCTCGGTCACATTTCTCAACTTGTGATTTGAGTTGACAGGACGTCTCTGTAGTCATAACCAAAGCTGATGCTCTGCTATTCTGCAGGTCGCAAAACTTTTACAAACCTTAAATCTGGCTGTTCTTCGTCGTTAAGCTGAAAAATGATTAATCAAGCACCTAAAAAATATGCTGAACTTTTCCCTGCCGCGTCACCTATTAACTTCATTTGCCTACATTGATTTATAAGACACGTTGAAGCATAACTGTTGGATCTACAACACAACACAGAATGTGGATTTTAGGTGTCTAATTAAAGCCAGAGCATTAAGATGTTCCCTTTAAAGCCAGATTTGTTTTCCCTAAAAAAAAAAAATCTATTTTTCTGCTCTGTTGCTCAGAATGATTGAATAGTTTGGGCACCACTACAACATAAAGCCTTCACACATTTTAGCTCAGGTTACTGATGTAAACAATAAGGGAGTAGCGTTCTGACATCATGTTGTTCTTTGTCTCCCTCAGGTCTTTGTAGTCTGTCAGTGAAGTTTTTTACTCCCAACTTCTCTTCTACTGCTTGTGCCTCACTGAATACTGGATGACTCAGCTCTGCCTCCGGCTTCGGTTTCCCTCCGACTCAACAAAAAAACATCGAAACAAGTGCAAGACTCCTGTCTCCAGAACTACTGCTGACCTCTGACTGCATGTCTCAAAGCTCCTACAGACCCCTTCCTGTTCTGCCGCCCCCCCCCCCCCTACTTCTCCTCAGAGACTCACATTTCCACATAACCATAACCTTCACATATTCTGGCAGCTGTTAGCTGCTCTGTTGCAAGCACAGTTTGTTGCTCTACCTTAGTAGAAGGTGTGTCCACTCCTGATTGAAACCCAACGGGTGCTCCTCAAGTGGGGGACGGAGGGGAAGGAAGGCTGCTGAGCACGGTGCCACTTTCCCCGGAGATGAAGCTGCAGGCCGTCATGGAGAACCTGCACAGGCAGCAGAGGGCTAAGCTACTAATGGAGCAGCAGCTACAGCAGCAAGCCATCGCCCAGCATGCTCAGGTCCGTACCAGTCATGACCCGATGGAGAGCTCGGCTCCTGAGGGTGAGCAGGCCCAAATAGCGGCTCTGGCAGCCATGCGCGCTGCTGCAGCTGGACTGCAGAGGGTCTCGGACAGCCCCATGTCAAAGCGTAGCAGCGGTGGTGAGGAGGAACGAGAAGATGACAACGATGAAGGGGATGAACAATACAAGGACATGATGGGGTCCGATGAGGAGGAGCAGATGTAAGTTATGAGTTTTTGTAGTCAGTTTTGATCAAAATGTACTCACTATTTGTGTTTTTTAAACAATCCTCGGTTTCTAACACAGTAAGCAGAAATGGGACGAGGGAGACTTTGAAAGTGAGATGGATGAAGACTATGACGACGACCTTCCAGACGAGGGCCTGCCGACGGCTCATGACGCCGTGGCTCCTGGGAAGGGCATCCTTCTGCTGCCTCACCGCCAGCTCCACCCCCATCCCCAGATGTTGAAGGGCCGTCCCAGTGTCGAGCAGGAACCTCGCGTCGCCATCATGCCCGCCCACGCCCCACACGGCCATCTGGGTGGACAGGACCACGGAGAATGGACCTATGAGGAGCAGTTCAGACAGGTGGGAGTACTTCATGTGTTCTCTGTCTCTCTGCTGTGTGAAAGCTTGAACTTCTTCTAGCTGAATCCTCAAATATTGATCGAGAGACATTTTGTAATGAGACAATCTTCTTGCAGATTTGAACTACCTCTGAACCTTGACAGAGTCTCGAGCAGGGACTATGTGTAGCTGTTTATCACCTGTCTCTGTACGCAATGCACCGTTGCTCCTGTAGGACCCGTCAACATTTTTCAGTTGATTCAAGATGTTGAATCAGCACCAAGTCTGTGAGTGAGAGATCACTTTGATTGATTTTTGTCAGAGGAATTAACGAACATTAGCTGACCCCCCCGTGTGTTATTTTACTGTTTAAACAACTGGACCTAATACTTAAAACTGAACCAATATTGACCTTATTAAAACACTTTTAGCATATCGAGTAATGTATTGGTATGTAGGCATAGACTATCACACAGTCGGCAGCTGAGTGTTATCTTTTAATCTAGTTATTTCACATTGCAAAAGTTAAAAGACGCCACAAAGAAACCTTTTGTTGATGCAAACTCTTGACGTTGGTTTGAGAAGCTTCTGTGTCGTTCCTGCAGCTCGTCGAATCAGGGAGTCTGTGCTGTCATCATCCATCACAAAAAACTGTGTCACACCAAAGATCTGCATGAATTCAAACTGCTGCCGACCTGAGAGCCACATCTGGCTTTCACGCCTCCCATCTTTAAACCTGTGTGGCTTTTTCTCAGCATCACACACTGTAATCTGACCAGGGTGGGAAATTAACAGCAGCCAGCAGTCAAACGTTGATAAAACATACGTTGACTTTTTCCTTTGCGTTGGCTTTTCCACCTGCCGGGGTCCATATGCTAAAAGTTCTAGTTTAAACTGATCATTTTTTCTTCAAGTTGCTTGGTGTCTGCACTAATTGAATGTTAGTTATTTTAAAGGGAACGCCTACAAAAGCTGTTTTCTTGTATTGAAAATGCTGAGGAAGAGGTTAAAGAGAGCATGGAGGGGGATGGGTGGGTTAGGGATCTCTTTAACAGCTTTAACATACTTGAATTTACTGTAAACATGCCAGTGGGCTGGATATTATGAGGGAGGGAAGGAGGGAGGGAGGGAGGCCCAATAAGGCAGGCTGTTTACTTGAATGGATTTAAGACTGTCAACAGCTAAGTTTAGATGGAAGACTGCTGTCAATTAAAGAGTAAGAAAGAAATAAAATCACAGTTTACTCATGAGCATATAAAAGTAGTCCTTATGATGAACTAAAAACCATTTTCTTATTATTTTTAAATCATTTGAACAAAGCATTTTAAGTCGATCGTACAAAAGAGGCTTTCTTCTGAAAATTAGATTAAATTTAATTAGAAGCAGAGCGACCTTCTCAGTCACAAAGCACTAATCGCTCAGTTTATAGATGTACTTGTTCTTGAGGCTCCTTTTTTATCTGAATTCCTCTGGTTTTGTTTCTAAAGTGCATCATTATAAACTTCACTTCTGCACTGTGAGAAAACCGAAGCTTGAATGTGTGTGTGGAAGATACTGAGCCGCCATGTCACACGGCGACTTATTACATAAATAAACCCACAAAATGCAAACACAATCATGGCCTGTTGCAGCTTCACTGACCATAAACGCGTCGAACAGGATGAGAAAGCAGAAACTCAAAAAGAAGCTTTTGTTATTTTTATTATCAGTGTTTTTATGTTGGAGGTAACTTATCTTTGCCACGCTGCACGCTGCCTGCTTGTGCTTCATTATCAAGCCTAAATAAAGATTCTGTAATTTAGGGCTTATTTCTTGTAATTACAGAGTGTATGGGCTATAGCTCCCCTTAAACCTATACTCTGAGTTACTAAATAGTCCACCCCTCCCTCTGTAAATGCCTGTATGAATGCCTTGAGACAATATTCTGAGTTGGTTTTCATGGTCGTGTTCAAACGGGACGTTTTTATCCCAACACATTGGTCAGTAGCGTATAGGATGTGTAAAATACAGTCGACAGTTACATAATCAGCATGGCCAGAGTCAGACGCAGCATTAAACTAATTATCTAAACAAAGAAGAGAAAAACGTCTGCCGTGTTTTATGATGGGAACAGAATCCGAGTCTGTGTCCAGGAGCCTCGACGTTCTGAGACTTTAGAATTTCCTGAATCCAGGATTTTTAAATGTTATTGTTCAAAGAACTAATTTTGCCTCTGGATGATTATAGCAATTAACTGTAATTGCAGCTATAGCCTGGTAAAATAAAGACTGACTTCCTCCTGATAATTCTAACCCCTCACATCAAAATATCAGATTTAGGCTTTATTATAGCATTCTGGTCTTTTTATTTTGCCTCTTTTTAAAGCGAACCAGAAGTTTGTGGTTTCTTCGTGTCATTTGAGGGGTGTGATAGTTAAATCTGCAGACTGGAGGTTTTTGTTTGTTTGTTTTTAGTTTCAGTGGATTTTTTCCACATCTTTTTTAGCGTTGTGAGCAGTGCATGATTGTAAGATGATAAACTGCTGTAGTAACATTGGGAACTGCTGTGGTCATTTGAGTTTTCATACCCAGATAAGCCAAAAGTCACATGCTTTGAGTAAATGGAATACTTAGAATGTTGGCAGCAACTTGAAACATTAGTAAACATGTAAGTATAAGAAATAAAGGCTTGGCGTTTCTTAAAGGAATACATGTCACATGTCTGCTTTCATGCAAGAGTTTTAAAGTTAGATCATTTTAAGCTGATAAATTATGGAGTTTTTGTTCAAATTTAGAAAATATCTCATGCAAAATTACAAGAGCTCATGTGATCCGTTAGCACTCAGAGTGTGTGTTGTGAATGACGCCGATTTATTCAGCTGTGGCGGCCATTTTGGATAGGAATAACGTGCATGTATTGATTCCTTTCTGAGAGTTTCATTAAAATCCATTCATTGTTTCTGGTCGTATTTTGGTAATTAATGCTTTCTTTACAAACCTTACACATCTGTGTCAGAAACTAGAGCTGGAGCAGTAATAGTCTCCCTCTGACATTCACAGATCAGTTTCTGTCGCTGGACTTTAATGATCGGATTTCGTTGCCTCACCGGCGCCTGAAGGCAAACGTCAACACAAAGCTCCTCACGTTGTTTGAGGCTGTTTGCCTGCACAGGCTGCTGTGTTTTGGACACAAGTCGACATTTTTAACTCGTGTTTTAATAACTTTTAAACACTTTGTCTAATCAAGAACGAACAAGCATCTACTCTCATTGGACATTTTGAATGCAGCAGATTTCAGAGAAGAAAATAACAAACCCTTTCCTTTTACATTAACTTTGACCAGACATGTTTAAACTCTATAGCTCACACTTACACGTGCTTAGTTTGCAGTTGATTGCTGGCTGGGTGTTTGGGAGGGCCCTGGGTTCGGAGGAAAGGGTTAAGATGATACAGTTTATTTTGGGCAGGTGGGTGGAGGCTGCAGGAATGTGCCTGATGGAGGGCGATAATGTGGCCACTAGGAACCTCAGATCCTCAGCAGAAACTCGACATGCCTCTATCAGCGTGGAGCAGTTGGAGCTCTTCCAAACTGTAAACTGTCCTCTGCACTTCTGTGCTGAAGGTCTGTCGGCCTATTCAACATCTTACAATAATGACTTCTGATCAAACACAAGTCAAATCTAAAGGATGCATGATTCACCGCATATATTAGCAGTTAAACATACTTTTTAAAGAAGCCTAATAAGTGAAATGAAGCCGTAGCAGGTGAATAAATACACAGACAAATGCAGCATTTAGTTGAAGTTTGCCCCAGGCTGTGTGTGGAAAACATATATATCAGCAAAGCCCAACCTGCATTCCTGGTGGATCATCCAACCACCTTCCTCCACTCGCAGCTGAAATGTCAGACTAAATTAAGCCAAGAGGTGCTATCTGGTTCATGTCTGATTACGCTGTGGTTTTAAATGAATTAATCAAAATATTCAGGGCCCTTTGCCAGCACTGTCATATCTGGCTGTGGCAGAGAGCAGCAGAATTAAATAAAGGACAAGGATTTATAGCGATATCAAATTATGCCAGCGCTGTCGGATTATTTTGTAAATGAAACTGATTTGTGTGTCTGGTGGCAGTGTTTTAGTGATATCAGCATAATATCAGAACAGCCCTGCTTAATATCTGAGCTCCCTTCATATGTCTGCCCCACGAGACGTAAGCGTGAGCGTCTCTGCAATTTCACTTCCTGAAAAACTTAAATTTCAGGAACTTATAGCCAACTTATAGCCCAAACTTATAGCAGACGGTTACAAAATGGTTTCCAACCATCTGCTTTAGTCAGCCAATGGTAACACGCTGAGAAATTTTTACTTTTACTCAAGTCACATAACCAGTGGCATAAAAACATAATTTAACACCAATGGTAACACGCTGAGAAAGTTTTACTTTTACTCAAGTCACATAACCAGTGGCATAAAAACATAATTTTCTTAGACTAAAATCCTTAACTCTTTCATTGATGCTGTTTGTATTTTTGTGGATTTTTCCACTGGAAACACTAAATTTTCATTTTTTTAATGTTGTGATTGAATTCATCTTTATCTCAAAGTGTTTCTCGAGTCACAATCGCAGTCTGGTTTGATTATTGTGTCCGGTGCTGCAGCATTACCTTGCTCCCCCTTTATAAACAATATCTTCTTCGGGGCAGAAATTATCCAGAGGCCTTGCAGAGCCTTTGAAGTCTCCTCTTCTGTGTCTGTCTGCTTTAAACACCAGCAGCTGGACAGATGGAGCCCAGATGGACAGTAAAGTAGGGATGTCTTTAAAAATTCATGACACTCACCATGATCAGTTCAAATGGAGGGAGGGGGTTGGCATTAAACATTAAATTGCTCAGACACAAACACACACACACACACACCAGTTTGAGGGGGAGGGGGCTGTTAGGGACTACAGGAAGCGTAGCTGGAATAAGAGCCAATTGGGAGCGACACTTATTGGGATTGCCCATAGTTTCCGCTGATACAGCTGTCTGATAAGTGCTTGTTGAGTTTATATTCCACCAAAGAGAAGCCTTTTGATCAGGTTGTAGCATTTTTATGAGCATGTCAGACCCTTTTCTTCTCATTTTGTAGAAATATTTCATTTTTTAATTTGAAGAAATGGTTTCCATCCTAACCAGTAAAATAAGATGCAAGGAATTTTGAAAAAGGTCTAAAAAAAAAAAAAAAAGCTCTGGTTAATTTGTGGCAGGCTGGAATTTCCCTAAAAATGTCCCAAAAAAGTTATTTTTAATGTCATGAACTCCAGACGTTATTACTGTCAATAGATTTATTTTTAAAAAATACATTTAAAATATGTTTTGTGTGCTTTGATTTTATTATTACAGTTAAAAGAAATAGTTCATTATTCCTAAATCCACTTCCTTTCTATGAAAGTTTTTAGTGAATATTTTGATGTTTTTACTTGGATCCTGTTCAAAAACACAAGAGCAGCAACATACTTACTCCTTTCTGAGGCGCGTCATCTGGAGCAGCACATAAAAGTGCAGAGGCCACCTCCCTGCAGACTCATTTTGAGACTCTTTTCTGCAGGGCTGCAGTAATAAGCACAGGGGAGGGTTTTATTTGATTTGTTCTGTTATGCCTGCAGAGACCTCTGTGTGCAGAAAAAAATTCTGTTTAACAAAATGGCAACACAAAGTTTACGATCCATGTTTATGTCATCATAACAAAGAGCAAAAATAAAATGAGTTAATGTGGGAAGACCTCTGAAAGTCTTCCTGTTGTGAGAGGAAAAGCAGCAGCGGCAGAAAGGAAAGGGGTAGGTGTGACTGAGGCAACAGGAAAAAGTCCGTCAGTTGGCACTGGGCCTTGAACCGCGGCCAAGTAGAGCGTGTAGTAAATGCTCTTTTTGACTGTGAAGCACCGCAGAGCATTTGAAACATGTCCAAACCTGAGAGTGGTGCATGGAGCTGATGTCAGAAACTGTACAGCCACGGGGATTCTGGAAATTGGCAGGCACTCAATACAGACCGGGAGAGGGGGGCTGCAGAAGGAATGTAAACAAAGATTGTGCAAAGGCTGGAGTTAGCTCTTTCATCCTGCCTTTTCTTTTGGCTGTTGCACTTTGTTAGGCTGTGTTACTTCTAATATTTTCTGCTTGTAATATCCCTTTTGTAAGCTTGCCTAGAACTTTAAACCTTCAGAATAAGTAAAGAAATCATAAAAAAACTACGAAGAGCCTCATAAATGCCTCACATTCTCCGCTAAACACCATTATGTGTGAATCTTATTTTGCAAGCCTCTGTTTTTCTAAAGGAAATCTAAGGCTGCTATATCCTTCTTTTTGTCTCTGTACAAGGAAGTCTTAATGTGTCGTGGAAACTCAAATATGGACGAGCACCAAATGGCTCAAGTTGTCAATAAAACAAAGCCTTAAGTGACATCTCTTCATACAAAGGCCCAGCAGTAGGCTCTTAATTGAACAAAAGTCTGCTATTTTGTGCTTTTGCCTTCATATTCTTCTGAAAAGGTAGCGAGTGTCTGAAGCTTCCATTCTTTGAGGAATCAATTAGGAAATAGGTCAAACACAGATAAAGGTACTTAGCAGCACATCTCCAAGGTCTGAGTTGCTCTTTGTCCCAGTGTGAAGTAAAACTGGAGAATAGATCTGTGTGTTTTGAAATGTGCTTGTAATAGTCTGTGAGTCAATAGGCTGAAAACGCGGCGAAGCAGGGCACCACTCTCATATCATAAAAGGTTCTGTTAGTGCTTTTACCCATAATTGTCCCGTTTGGCCCTGGTGACATTACCATAGCTGCACAGTCTTGTCTGTATGATAATAGCCAACCTTTTATGATTGTCTGTCCATAGCTGGAAGTCAGGTCCTGTAGAAGCTACAGATACTAATTGTCACTCCTAATATTACACCAATAAGAGCTGATAATAAAACATTTTCCCTGTAGATATTTTTGACATGTTATAGCAAGAAGTCTGTGTTCATTCCTAACGGTGGCTTTGGCTCTTGTGCATGTCCTCATTTAGACTTGAGGGTTAAATGAATGTTGATATTTATAGATGGAAAATTAGTCGTTACCTGCATGTTTGCAGTGAAGAAGGCATATGACGCCATCGAAGACAGTTATTCTGCTATAACACAAACAGGATCATGCTTGCTTACAAGTGTGGACATAATGTGTATGTTTCGAATTTGTCGGATGCGTAAATGTTTAAACAGGAAGACGGACTGCAGCAGCTCCATGTATAGAAAAGGCCCAGAGGTTCCTTTAGGTCAGATTTCTGCTCATATTGACTGTTTATGGAGACGTTTGACCACGTGGACGCCACATCTCTCCCTTTGATGAGCCACAGCTATCTGCTCCGCATGGGGCTGGGTGGGCCAGATATGTTTTTAAGGTCAGCGTTGTAAACCATTAAACTCGTTGCCTCGTCCATCCATCACTCTGATTGGCAGTGCATGCATCCAACCTTGAGCCCCCCCTCCCTCCCAGTAAACTGATCCATATACTGAGGAGCAGCAGCGTAGCAGAATGCCCATTTTTAGTCCTCTCAAGGAAGATCAACACTCTTGACTCTTGTCTGTATAAGTGCCATTACAAACCTTCTTGTGAAACCTCAGCTACGCTGATATCTCTGTCTCCATCTGTCTGCATTCTGACTAACGCTATCACGGCATCTGCTGTGGTGCTGAATAAATACTTTCAGCTTTCACAAAGTCTCATTAGATGACTATCTGGGTCAGATGGTTTTGTTTTTTTTAGAGGAAAGCTGGTGCACAGGATCAGTGTTAAGCTTTAATTTTTCAAATCATGCTGAATAAACCCTTTCATCAAGTGAGCGATACTGTGTGTGGGATCACATGTCACTTTATGATCTTAAATGGCTGCTACACCCTCTCCCCCTCCTTTCTGTCTGTTTAGCTTTGCCTCGCCCAGTTTGGGCATCCGTCATTGTGATACCACTCATTAGCCATGCGGTTACAACATACATCAGACTCTGGAGGGCTCTGGGAAAACTTGCTGCTATTTCTGGTTCACATCCAAACGGTAGCAGCAGGCAGGAATAGAATCCAAATAATCATTAGATTGGTGCTCGTTCTGGTTGAATTTCCTCTGATCATCTATTGATTTTCACCTTTTCTTCTCGTCAGCAGAGGATGTTCTTATCCAGTAATCCCACCTTACTAATCCTCAGACTCAGTTAACAAACTGAGGCCTCACTTGCAACATCATAAAGATCCTAGAGGTGCTTTTACACATCATATATGTCCGTTTGTAGTGAGTGACATGCTTCGCTTTTTTTTAATGAATGACTTTTTTCTAATTAGGTAGAAATAATAGAAGTAGGAAACCAGAACAAGATGAGGTTGTTTACCTGAACAATTCTAATTCATCATAAAGCTGACTAAGAATATCACCAAACATCAAGGAAATGGTAGCCACAGGCGAAGTATGAATCACTCGCTTTGGTTCTGTGCCACAGTTTGGCACATTTCAACTTGTGATTCTATTCAGTCGCTACGAGCTGCATCAGTTTCATTATTGCCGTTTTTCTTCCTACTTTCTTATCTCATTCTGTCATTTTCAGGGCGAACGTGTCTGTTGCAGATAAAGCGACATCAGTTAGACAGCCACAGCGGCGCTGTTTGTGTGAAGCTGCCGGCTCCTCATCCTCAGTCGATGTATTCATGAGGTCAGCCGGTCAGTTGTTATGATGTCTTTTGATCCGGCCTGTCAATAAAGCAATGTTCAGAGCCTCACAAGTATGACAGCTCTGTTGTGGCTGTTAATTGTGTGCTCTTGTGGGGGAGGGTGACGGGTAGGACCAACAGAGGTGGATTTATTAAAGAGGAGTGTTTATGGAGACGAGTCAGTGTGGTTTCTGTCACCTGACTATTAAGATTTTATCCCATTAGGCTGAAATAAAGACACTATTATTTTTTTTACCTATTCAGCTGATATCAAGGTTTAAAATGTATTTTAACAGCAACATGATAATTATGTTACTTTAATGTTTTATGTTTTTTAGCCATGACCTGAAATGTTTCAGCTGGTTGTTTTCATGTTTCTTTAACTCTTCTAAGAGCAATCATATAATAAACTGTATAAAATCTATTGTTTTTTAATCAAAGAGGGCTCAATGTGTGGGTCAGTCTACATTTTGACACATTTTAAGACAAATATTTAACCTTTTTGTTTATTAGGCATCTATATTGTTTTATTCCTATTAGGTTAACATGCCAGCTTTTTTTTTTTTTTTTTTGCTCTAAGAACCACTGAATGAGTTTAAAAATGTCTGCATTTATTTATAAAATCTGATAATGATAGTCTGATGAGATGATAATGGTCCCTTTAAATTCTATGATTAGCAGCAGAATTCTTTTTTTAAACAAGGAAATAAAAACTAGAACACGTCAGGATTTCTTTATGAATTTATTTAGCAGAACAGTTTAATTTGTTTAAAATAAATTCACTCTTTTTTTTTTTTTTTTGCTTGTCTTAGTCCGTCTGTAAATATTTTAAAGGAAAAGCAGCGTTTTGATTTATATTTCAGATCTTTCCAGCCCTCAGATGTGTTCTAATATTAATGCACATGCGTGCACTGGTTCAGGTATAAAAGAACTCAGTGAAACAATCCAGGAAATAACCATTTTTATTTATCAGATGCTGTTGCTTCAACCTGCCTCTTTTATTAGAAAATGAATGAATGCCTAAAATAGAGATGGATTTCAGCAGAATAGATGTTTTTCTCATATTTTACAACACCTTTCTGTGTGATGATGGTCAATCAGATAGCAGCACCATTACTCGTGATATTACCTTCAATGCAAATAAAATAAATGTGAGTTTACATGTAAGCTCTCCTATACAGGGAAATGGTTTGTATAATAAAAACTCCAACTTGGACTGAATTTAATTTTTAGGGTTTAGAGAGGTTTGATCAAAAACTCAAATTTAATTCACCGTAAAGGGAAAGGTGTCCTCTACACCTTTACATATATAATGGAGTTTGATGCTTTGGGACTAAAACACACAAACATTTTATTTTTATTGTGTGAATCTGGCTGTTTGTGTCTGCGCTGTACATTAATGACAGCTTGTAAAGGGGAGTTGGCCTTGAACAATGCAGTGTTTGAATATGACTGATCATGTGTTCATGTGCCCCCCCCACCTCCTCACTCACCCCCCCCCCCCTGCTCTCCATTCTCTACTATGAGGGTGAACGTTTTGGGTTCAGTTATATTTACAAACTAGCTTTAGGAGGCTCATCGTCGTTTATCACAGCGTTAATCTGATTTAGTCATGCTTAAACACAACCATAGGAGTGAGACAGCAGCATTTTTTCCATTCCTGTCAGGCGAGGCCATATGAAGAAAACAAGTTCATACTAATCTCTTGCATGAGAAAAATCATCTGAAAGGCTTGGATTAATATGACGTTGTGAAACTGCCCCTTCAGCATTGGGTAAAAGGTGATTTGAGCTCTTTGTAAACCAGGTTTCTGCTGTTTGCAGCTACAGAAATGTTGTAAACATTTCCATTAGCCTAAATGCACACAGGAGGATAAAACACGCCTACAGGTTATCACCCTGTATTTACAGAATCGGTGTAATCCCGTTTAAGGTGTGTTTGCTACTGTTGTTTTTCTAGAAATCACAACCTTTTAAAAAAGATTTCAGGGAAACATATCTCAATTTGTGATCGCACTCCTTTAATTTGACATTTAAATTAACTTTGAAGGGCTTTAACTCTGATAAGGACCATCGTTTTATCTACAAGATAAATTACTTTCAAAGAAAGGAACATCATTTATGTCAGACACAAGTCATGCAGAACTAAACCTGAGTATTTATTTAAAAAACAACCTAAAGTATGACCTGTTTTGTACATGTGTGTGTGTGTGTTTGTGTATGTTTGCTTCAACAAAAGGTGATTGGCAGGTGTAAGGGAGCATGTAGGTGATACCCCTGTCTTCTCTCGGTTTGGGTTTTTAGTTGCAAAGGCTCTTTTGTGTGCTACGTGACACTGGTGTGCCAGTACTACTGACAGCCATTTGCATTAATGGTTGAGTGACCCTCCCCCAAACACAAACACACACACACAAACACACACACTCACCCTGTTACCCACCCTCACTGCTGCCGCTGTTGCTGGCTTTGAGGCTGTAAAGGCTGCTCTTTGGTTACTGATTATTTGCAGTATAAGGCCTGTTTATAATTTATCTGCAGACATTCTGTCGCTGACCTACATACATGCTCGGGAACTATCAGACAACAGCCTAAATGATTATTTATCTGAATGTTGTGAAATCTGAAGCGTTCTGCGCTGTCATCATCAACAAAAATCTGCTATCGTGGTCATTTTGAGTTTACAGCCTTGAGCAGATCCATAAAACGTCTAACTAAATCATATGATTTAAAATCTGTACCTGTGTTTTTGTGGAGGAAAGGTTTAAATCCTCTGTTGCTGAGCATTTGGTCAAGGTGTGTGAACGCTGCAGTACCAGTCGGCCCAGTTTCTTGTCATTTATCTAGTTTCTTATTGTTTATCTGACTATCAGAGCTTTAAGCCAGGAGGGAGGCCCCCGTCCCACTATATAGTCTTGGAGAAACCTATAGTTGCCACACCCACGTCAGCCTGATAAAAGTCTGTATGCATGTTGGTGGGTGGCAGGGGAGTTATAATGTACGCAAGGATTATATACATGGCAATGAGACAAAGAGAAAAAGAGTCAAGCTGATAGGAGATGAAGGACAAATAGAGACACACAGCAAAGAGTGGAAAAAGAAAGAAAACGGATACAGAGGTCAACAAAGACGCACAGACATTGAGGAAATATATATTGTGTATGCGAGAGAAACAATGGTGATAGTGAGGGGAGAGGTGTGGCAGTGGTCTTGCCAGTTGGACAGCATCCTGATTGGCTGCTTTCAGTCAATCGGCTGACATACTCAGCTTATGTTCGTTCAGCAGCAGTTACTCAGAGCTAAATCATCCAGACCCACAACTGGTTCTCCCCATAACAGAGCTCCTTCAACAGCTCCGGTCCAAGCTGCAGTTTGACATGTTTAAATTGATCTATGGCTCAAAGAGTGACTTGTGCAGCTGCTGGACGCACCCTGTTTCTCACATTTACATGAGCTGCTTGACTTCTATTTCCTAAGAATAATAAGACTTCCTTTGACCTCCTTACTAATTCATATCACGTTATTCTTAGTCTATGACTTTTAGGCGGTGATAGACTTGTATCGTGAATAAATACAGTGGTTCAAGCTGTTTTATTTGCACATTTGATAATATGAAGTAAAAAAAACCCACTAAATTAAATTGGTCTGATTGAATTCATTCATTTATTATTACTCTGAGCATAAGCGTATTTAGATTGAAGTTAGAAAATTGCGTTTAAAAGGCAAAGTCTCATTTCAGGCACTCGGTTTGTGGAGTTAGTTATTTTCCACACACTTTATCCTGTTATGGGCTGCATGAGTGCTGGATTCTATGATGGGGTCACCACACAATATGGAGACAACTGTTGCACAACTCACAGTTAGGCTCAATTTAGAATCACAAGTTGACCTAATATCCATATTTTTGGACTGTGGTGCAACTGTGATAACCACAACAACACAGTGCAGCTGTGGATTGGATCATGCTCAACAATATAATACAATAATTACAGTTATTGCGTAATGGCACCCATCCTTTTTCCAAAAATAGACTTCAAGCGTGCTTGTGTCAAATCCCGAGCTCCTTAAAAATAAAATAAAATGCTAGTAACAGGACAGCAGGTCAAATGTGGAGGTGACAACTGAAGCAATTTAGATGTTTGTAGCAACAAAGCAGGGCACCGTGCCCAAGTCTGTAAACACTGAATGAGACTTGAAACTGGATATGCATGAGTAAAACGGATACTTTGAGTGTGTTAACACGGGTCACACTTCACTATGCTTCTCCGGTGAACACTAATCAACACGCTGCCTTTCAGTGACCATTACGAGTCTTTTAAAATAGCCGTAAATGACAAATCATCACATGAGAATCAGGGCTTTAACGGAGTTTTGTTCGTGTCGACCTTTTGCTCCTCTATGCATTGTACTTAGTGGAATAATAGGAGTATTTGTGTTCTGTCGCTACATCTGGTGGATTTGAGAAAAAAGGGGGTTGGAGCACTCCCTACCACACCACAAGTCAAATATTTATTGGTGTGATTAGGACAGAGAGACTGAAGGAGGGATAGGGAGCAAATAAAGCAACATGGTGGGGGATGGGAGCAGGGGAAGGGGTCATTTCTGAGATTTATGGCGCGGCACTTCACGAAATGCATGCATCCTGTAATTAAAACTCCCCCATCGCCTCCAGCAGGCTTGTACATTAGTTGACATCCCCCCACCGCAACATCCACCTCAAACCTCTTCTGTCCCACCCCTCTGTTACCCCCTCCACCCCTCTGACCACTAGATAATAAGATCCTACAGCAGCTTGGAGTCACTAATGAGGGCCTAATGCCGCTGTAAGGGACAGTGTGTTAGAGGGCACTGTCATCACTAGCGAGCAACAAGCCTTTCATTTTCATATTTTCTGTTTGTTTTTTTTTAGTTTTTCATAAAAACACAAACATCTTTCACCAGATTAAAGTTTACTGGGATGTGTTGGCAGGCCAGAATCCCTCTGAAGTCAGGATCTGTGACAGTGTGAAAATCTTACTCGAGTATCAAACGGGAATGAAGTTTCAGACTGAACAGGTCTGACATAGACTTATGACTGCTAATCAGTCTCAGTTTAATAGGATCTTTGGATATTTCTACATCTGACTACATCAGACTTTTGATGGAACATTAAGAGTGATTTATTGTGACCTTGATCATTTTTTATGTGTAATCACTCTTAAAATTCAGCCCTAAAGTTGACCTAACTAAAGTAAATCTTTAAAAAATGGCCTTTACTTGTCTCTCAGTAAAGCGATGGACCTAAATCCAAAACAACACATGACACATATAAAACATGTAAAAAAGATTCATACTAAGTTGTACATTCATGCATTTTATGATCACACAAACCAAGAAGCTTGTGTCCGTCTCTGGTTTGTCAGTGTGGAGCTGATGCGAGTGATTTCCTGAAGTGATATCAAACGTTTCAGACAGCGGCGTGCGTCATGAAGCTTAGCAGAGGCTCGGTGTGAACTGAGGGCTGCTTTCATGGCTGTATAATAATAATACGCTTGGCTTTTATTTTCTGTGGTTTTGTATGGTGGTGCTCAGTTGCACATTGTGTTTCACAACCTGTTATTTTCAATAACACATTATGAAACTCCATGACCTCACTGTGCGACATTGTTGGTGCCATTTATCTGGGGTAGTGGACGTGTGAAGGTTGTGTGGCCATGCTGCCACTTCATGAGAGAGAGGAAATGTTTGCATTAAGTGTGCGACATAAATAGAAAGGGCTTTAACGAGTTATTTCGTTATTACTGTGAATGGAAAAAAACGACAACCGCAGGCTGAATGAGCCCACTGTAACCCCCCCTCAAGTGGGCGCCTCACTTTTACTGCTTACTTTCACTGAACCTTCCGGAGCCCGGGGCCCCGCCGGCAGCCGAACCCACATCAGGTTCTCATCAAGCCAAACTCGTCCACAGCATTTTCTGTTTTCCTCTCTGTCATCTCCTCTCTGAAATAAACCTTTCAGGATCTCGCTCTGGAATTGACTGATGTTTTATTTTTATTCCAGTTTGTTTAGTGGAGTTATCCCACGTCACTCTATGTGGCATTGACTGTCAGAGTTTTAAGGCCTGGACTGACGTTCTAGTCCGTCAGCTGTTTGATGTATATTGAAATTGATTGTGTGATAGCAGGACGCTCTGTAATCCAACATTTAACGTACTTGCTGTTGTCTAACAATAAAAGTGTAACTTGTTGCTTCTTTAATAATTTCCTTCTACTTATTTTTGTCTCAACAGCTTTATGAACTGGATGGAGACCCCAAGAGAAAAGAGTTTCTTGACGACCTCTTTAGCTTCATGCAAAAAAGAGGTGAATGTTTTTAAATCTCCAAGCTCTGCTATTTTATATCACATTTGCCCACTTGTTTAAGTCCACTATCAGTTCCAACTTTTATCTTGTTATACTTTATCTGCTGGCTTTATCCCAGCCAGTGCCATCAGCAGCTCTTAATAATTATATAGAGAGAAAGATTGCCCTCCCCCTCCTCTGACATATAGCACAGCTCCGGTTTCTCATCTTTCACTGGGATGGGTGGGGTCTTTATTCATTTCAGAGATGATTGCTTCATGGTCACACAGCCACTCGGCGTTCCCAGGCTATAACTAGAACCTGTATCAAAGCCCGAGGATATATTGGCTTTCTAACACCACACACACACACACACACACATCAAGCACACCCACAGCTACGATTTCTCGTCACTCTTTCTTAAAGTGAAGTGTTGGGTTGTTTGTGATTGTTTCTAAAAGCCAAACAGCCGTTTGAGACGATTCCTTTGGAGAGGCCCTGTTGGTGTCACAGGTGGGCTGAGAGCTGGTGTTATCACATCGGGGGGGCTGACGGCTGACATGGGAGACAACAGACATGTGGTCACAACTGAACAACCAGTACAGGCTATTTACAGTGTCACCCACTACCAGTGGGTGGGTCTGCCAGGCCTGCTCTGAGGATCTGTGAGCGCCATCTGTAGGCCAACAGATGGAATAACTGTATTTAATATCACTATTACAACATATGGTAATTAACAGAAACATGAGGGATGTTTCTGTCCGTTTGTGGCCAAGTTATCATTTTTTAACTGATGGTACTTTTTGGTCTTTTTTGTCTCTTGACCTTTCCCCTCTGGGTGTGTGTTGCAACAGGAACGCCCGTGAATCGTATTCCTATCATGGCCAAACAGGTCCTGGATCTCTACATGCTCTACAAGCTAGTGACAGAAAAGGGTGGCCTGGTGGAGGTCATCAACAAGAAGCTGTGGAGGGAGATCACCAAGGGACTCAACCTGCCTACCTCAATCACCAGTGCAGCCTTCACCCTCCGCACTCAGTCAGTACACACACGCAGTTTTTAAATTTCCGATCTGAAAGTTATCTGGTTGTATTATTGTGTTCCATCCTTTCAGTTATAACAACAACAACAAAAAAGTTAGTGTGCCACAACTAAGATCAACACAAGTCAAGTTTTTTTTACTCAAGGTAGCTTTAACTGTCTGCTTTAATCCTTTAATCCCTGTTCTGCTTGTTGTTTCACAGTGGTGGAAATGCTAGTGATCGAATGTCAGCAACTACTTTGTTTCACAAATTAACTCTTGTGAGCTGAAGTAAATTCCTAGAGTTGACTGTAGGATTCACTCATCCCCGATCCCCTCCTAATCTCTTCTTGCAGGAGGCTTGTCTGCACATGGATGTTCGGCTTTAGCGTGAACCTAAAAACCTCAGGAAGACTCAACATTCCTCCCTTAAGATTTTTCATTTAAATTTGGTGTTTGTTTCAGATACATGAAGTACCTGTATCCGTATGAATGTGACAAAAGAGGTCTGAGCAACCCCAACGAGCTTCAGGCAGCCATCGACAGCAATCGACGGGAAGGTCGACGGCAGAGCTTCGGCAGCTCCCTCTTCACATACTCCCCCAACGGGACGCCCACCATGCTGTCCTCACCAAAGATCCCTACGCCCAGTGTGGGCCTGACTGTCAGCACCAACGGAGCCTCGCTCACCTCCATCCAGAAGATCAAGAAAGGTAGGAATTCTCCACAGCAGGACATTCTGTAAAGAATGAAATACTGAGTTTAACATTAGAGCGATGCTCGTCTCAGATTCAAAATATTGAGTTCAGATGAGAGATTAAGATAACACAAATTGCATGCATAAGCAGATTCATTTACCTTTATAATAGAGATCAAATTTGCATTAAAATTGCTAAATCAGGTTGCAAATAAAACAAAAACATCCAGTTTATCATCACAGCAGGTAAATCTAGCCAAAAACGTCAGTACAGGTTAAAATGAGGTACTACAAACTGGTTATCTGAAGGTTATGTTTGAGAGGAAGTAAAGTTCTGCTTAAGAGAAAATTAATGCTTGATTTGTTGTCACATGCATAAATTTGAACTGCTACTTTGGTCAAAAGGAACAAGAATTGAATTGTCCGATTATGTGAGTTTATCTGTCTTTAAGATCTCTGTTTTCTCTGGGTCTGATCAGAAGAAGAGGGAGGCCAGCCGCTTCCGGGGGTCGGCATGGCTCGCCTGCCTGTGGGGCCAATACCGAGTCACTCAGTGGCTGCCGTACAGGCAGCGGCAGCTCAGGCAGCGGCAGCAGCTCAGATGGCAGCGCTGGAGCAGCTGAGGGACAAACTGGAGGCCGGTGAGCCACCAGAGAAGAAAATGGCTCTGCCTGCTGAGGAGCACCACCGGCTGCTGCAGAGAGCTATTCAACACAGCTTGCTGGCTATGACTGCTCAGATTCCAATGAACATCCGCATTAACAATCAAGGTACAGCACACTGCTTATACACTCAGCATGACTGAAACTAACTAGTTGTAAAAACATATACAGTATTTAATGTCTCCACATCATCCCATTAGGAGTCAGGAGGTTCTTCTTTTATGTATAGCTAAATGTACTTTGATTAAAACAAAATTAATAAAGTATTACTGGTAACTTGGTCAATTTGCAAAATGCAGCTCTTCCAAGCTTCATAAATTCAAGTTGGTTTCTGTGAATACTTGTGTGAAAATAAATTTTTCTTTTCTAAATAATCATTTTATTTATTATATCTTTAAAAACACGTTTACCTTTTTTCCATCATTCCAGGCAGCAGCAGAAAGAGTCAGGGTCATTAGGTTCAACTGACATCAAAATTAAAATGCAAAGAGATGACAGACTGTGGCAAATTCACAAGTTTTTATCACTGAATTCAAAATTGAAATGTCTGTTCAGTCATAAATGATCTTCTTCTGAAAACTGATCAGATTAAAAAGTAAATCTAAAGAGTGTGTTTGCTAAGCTCAGCTTTAAATCCATTAACTCCTTAATAAAAAAAAAATCTCTATTTCAACAATCAGCTGAAAGAAAAAAAATCCCTATTGTGTTGCTATTTTACAGCTGTGGTTTGCATCATTCTTAACTGTGTTTTGGCTGTATGATTTCTGGATTTCACACATCTTCCCTCCCTGCAGCAGTTGCCATCTCAAGTCATTCTTGTCATCTCACCACAAACCACAGCAGTGAGGAAGGAACCCACTGCAGGCCTATATGTTGACCTGTTTAGCTTATAGGAGCAGCATGCATGCATACATACAGTACACGTGTGTTTGCCTTTGCGGGGATTCTCTTCTGCAAGCAAACTCTTTGATCTTATAGCTGGGTTTGTCTCGGTTGCTGACTATCTGATGGAACACGCAAACTGTTTCTCAGTAAGTGATAGTACAGGTGACTTCAGAGAAATGTTCTTATGGAGATTTTTGTAGAAGATCTCATGCAAGGTGTTTGTGCCATCCATGGGAAGTTGTCGTGCACTTCATCGCCTTCAGTTTGTGAGATTTTTAAGAGCGCCATCAACAAGTTTGGACCAAAAAACAACTCTAAAAATATTAAACTTTTGTCTTCCTGACAGATGGCAGGCAAGACTCAGCTCTGAACCTCACCACTAACGGCACAAACAGCATCAGCATGTCGGTGGAGCTCAATGGAGTGGTGTACACTGGTGAGTACCCCGTCATGTGGTACAGGATGTTCAGCTCATCACTTCCTTCCTTTTTGACCCCCCCTTTCCCCCATTTGATATTTATTAAGTGAAGTGTTCCGCATTCCTTTATTTCCTCATGTTTTTTATTAAACACACTCACTTTAAAAGTTTGACTGCAGCATTTTTTGTCCATCATTTGTACCAGTAAATGTCCAGATGTTTCAAGTCTGTCATTTAATTTCATTCTAAAAGTAAATGCAATGCATCCTGGAGGGGGAGGTGAGGATTTTACTACAGAAAAGAAGTCAGATTGGCTGCTCCTTCTTTTGCATGATGCTAAGGTCTAGTATTGTTTATGCAAACGAGAAGCATCCACCTGTGGAAACTCAAGAAAAAGTTTCAGATCAACCACATTCAAAAAAGCCCTTCAGCAACCACCCACTATTATTTCCTGCCTTCAATGCTGTTTAGTGATTTATTATTAAATATGATTTAATTATTTTTATTGGTGAGGTTTAAAGTGTTGCTAAAAGAATCAGGCTTTTAACAGTGTTCTTTGAAATGCTGATTGTTGGTGCTGCTTTCATGCATTTTACCAATAGAAACAAAACCAGTAAGTCTCCATATAGCTCGACATTATTAATTAATTTGCAGATCTATAAAACAGCACCAAATATGATAATCACTGATAAATCATTTTGGAATAATATCAGAAACAATATAGCAATATATTAGGGATCCATCAGATTAGTGATTAACCATCAGTGTCAGTTATTATGTTCTTTATGAGGAATTATTAGCATCAAACAATGATTAATTAATTTGAATTAGAGTGTCATTTTTGAGCCATCAGCAAAACAGTAGAAACACCATATAGAAAATAATAAATGGCTAAATATACAAGTGACTGTTAAAATAAAAAAGGTGAATATCTTAGCATTTTCTTTATTTTCTCCTGTTTCTAATCTGTTTAGCTTGAATAGTTTAATCAACCTTTTCGTCGACTCTCAAATGTTTTCCTGTCTCTTTCTTTCCCCGTCTAGGCGTTCTTTTTGCTCAGGCAGCAGCAGGGTCAGCTTCATCTGGTGCATCTGCATCGCCCGTCTCCAACAAACCTGTCAGCAGTCGTATCGCTCCGCAGCAGCAGCAGCAGCATCAGAACACACCTACCTCAACCTCCAGCAATCCGTTGTCTTAACAAAGTTCCACCCTTTCCATGTTTTTTTTCCCTAAAACCACGCTAAGAAAAGCCAAAAAGCAACCTCATTTTCTATATCATCTATGCCAAAAAAAAGAAGAGAAGAACCATCATCAGTGCAGAAAGATAAACTGAAACTCAGCTCACTTGAAGTACACTATCTCAGGTTTTCTCAAACAAACTCATCTCTTATGTTCTTCATCGCCAAAAGGATTTAAAAAGAAATATCCCAACTGAGAGCCAGTATATGCTAAACTTAGACATATGCACAACCTGTGAATTATTTATTTCTGCATAAATGTACAGATTACTGGAGAACAACAGAGAAAGTAATAACTAGGAAGGTTAAAGCATTGTTTACACACACAAACACAGCTACTGACTGACAATGATGTTATGTCCTCTAGAGGAGAGATCTTTTTTATTTTACCTTTTCATTGTCATTATTAATATCATTATTGTTATTCTCTTTTTTTGTGTGTTCATCATTTAAATCTTTAACAATCTTTTCATTGCAAGAAAAAAATAATCTATATATTTAGAATTCTATTAAAAAAAGAAGTATGAACATCATCTATTTTTTAATCTGAAGAGCTTTAAGAGATATGTGGGGGTTTCAGGGCATGTAACGAGGTGTAGTTGTGACCTCGTTGTGTCTAAAAGCAGATTACCTTATTAACATGGCAGCCATTCTGAGTATCTGTGTGAGGGTGGGAACCGGTTTAGTGCAGGTCTCTGTGTGTTAAGATTTACGTCATCGCCACTGGGTCTGAATCTAAAAGGATTTTTAAAATCATTTTTATTACATTTGTTGGGTCCCAGTCAGACTCGAAGCAGCAGGTTTCTGTACGTAGCTCTTTGATTTGCTGATTGTTCTTCCAGAGACAAAATAGCTGATTTAAATCTAAAATCCGCTCCTCTTTGTTGACGAGGCCGGTGGTCAGGCAGGTGGTCAAACGAGCTAAAACACACCTAACGGAAATAACAAAGGTTTCCATGTTTTTCCTCATATGTCTCTTCACTTTGTACAATTCCCACTCTTTTATTACACTGGACAACGAACAATGCTTTCCACCTATTTCTCTGCAGAACTATCCGTTCTGTTTCTTCTCTGCCTTCTTGTGAAGTAACTGTCTTAAGGTCAGATGCATGCATCTATGTTTAGATGAAGGCCCTTCAAACAGAAATGAAGTGATAACCTGTCTTTAATCTTCTCAGGAATTTAGCGTTGCTAAATCCTTATAAGTTTTGAAAAATTCACATGGACAATCAGGTGTCAGGAGACACAGTCAGAGCCTCGGAAGAAATGCAGCAGGGATTTTAGATCCTTATGACAGGTTGGAATCTGGATTACAGATGCTTTTCTTTTTCAGTTCCACTTTGTGTTTTGCTTCTTCTGATCCAAGTGCTTCTTATCAGTCTGCTTGAAACCAACTCGTCACCTGTTGAGGTTGGAGCGGAGAATGTTTAGTGATCATCAAACTGTGCAGCTGCTGCTTAGTTTGAGCTGATCTGGTCTGTGTTTGCTTGTGTTGGGGCAAACCCATGTTGATTTATGACAGAAGAAACAACGTGTCACTTTGTAAGTAGTTGTGTCTTTGCATTTTGAAGTAGATCAATCATTCAGCTTTTTGAACTTCAACCTGTGTTACCTCTTTAGACTAGTGGCTGTTAAATATTGTTACTCCCCCTCCCCAAACCCCACAGCTGTACCAAGCAGCCGTCAAGTCCCTGCTGACGTTAGGAAGTAAATCTGGCTTTGTACATGGGTTCTGTTCTGAGGCCTTTACACAGCGTGAGGTGACCAGAGAGTGAGCAGTACCTCCGCCTAATCACTTTTTACTGTTCAGTCAAATATCACCAGATGGCTGTCACGGCTTTGATTCTGTACTCGCTTCTCGGTGGGAAATCACCACCAGCTGCTACGCAAACACTGGTCACTTTGAAAGGTTTTCTTCAAACTGGATAAAGAGGCATGCCGCCCTCAGAATTCTATTTTTAAGTTTGGTAAAATAGTAGAAGAACTCAAAGAGGGATAAACTATCAGGAGTTTGTTGTTTTAAACCAGTTTAAGAACTCAAACACATGCAGATCTACCATGATGTCGAGGACCATGTTTTAAAAGATTTAGGCATTTTAAAAGAGAAGCAGGTCATAAAATCAGTCATGCTGAATTTAAAGACTTAACATTAAACCTATAAGAACATTTAAGTACTGCTGTTACACTCTGATGTGGATAAACAAAGAAAAAAACGTACATCTATAGATCAAAAACATCCTGCTTTCCTGTAGCTCAGTTGTACCTCTGAATAAATGTGCAAAGTTTATAAGTTAATATTTAAGAATCTATTCTAAATGTGTGCTTTAGAGGTTAACCATATGCATTTTCATGGACTCTGAGGCTGCAGATGTGGAGCATCTGCCACTCTGCGTGCTTAGAGGGTTTTATTTTCAGTTTATGAGGATTTAATTATTTCACTGTGTTATTTATATTGTAATACAAGCTCAAAGATGTTGTAGCTTTGAAACAGACAAACTATCTCGTCAGCTAGCTTTGCCTTGCTAGATCGCTGACTTTATTTGCTTGCTTAGACTTATTCTAGATTTATATTTTATTTAATTGCTTGTTTAGCATTTAATTGCATAATAGCTTCTGTGCAGATGGTGATGTGTGTGTGTGTGTGCTTTGTTATGCTGTAGCTATACTGAGAAGGTCTCAACTATGGCAAATTAATACATCAGGGAAAAGAGAAGAAAAATATATATGGTAGCATATCAGTTCTTCTCAGTGTCTACCACTGAGATGGAGAATTATGTTTTTGCACGCATCAGCCTGGTGTTTTCCTCTTGAGTTGCAGGTGATGCTGTTGCTTTTAATGGCTGACAATCAAATAGAAACACACTTCAGAATGTTTGTGGGGGAGGCTGGCAGGAAAAACTAAATCCAATCAATCCAGATCTAAAGGATCAACATCGCTTTTTCAGAACTGACCCTCTGACCTTTTGGCCCCCAAGGCAACATTTAAGCACCTGCCCCCCTTTCAGCCAATCCATGTTTATTGTATATCTATTGACTGCTTCTGTGAGATATTTGCATTTGAACAGCGGAGGTACTGCAGCTCTTCTGTCTCTTTCTGTGCGCGGCAGCATTTTCAGGGAAGGGTGTTTCTAATTGCGTGGTAGCGACAATCAGGAGACGTTAAGGCAACACTGTATACCTCTAAACGCTCTCAACATCCCTTCAACCACAACCCAAGCCCCGTTTCTACCTCAAAAACTTCAGCTTTGGCAGATAGCTTCTCGTCAGCCACAACAGAGCATCCTGTCGTAGGCTGCGCACATACAGAAAAACCTCATCAAAATGTTGTTAATGCAGGTTCACAAAGACCATTAAAGAGATTGTTAAAACCACAGACAATCAGATATCAGCTTAAATGTGACTCCCACCTTCAATCAATAACCATTTTAGTTATGAAAGGATAATGGGAGACTCAGTTCAGGCCTTAAATCCTGTGATAATAGCGCCCCTCTGTGGAAGGTTTTATTATGACGCACATTCAGTTTGATGTTTTCCACAATGGAAACACAGAAAGGCGACATTAAGGCTTTAAATATTACATTTACCTCAATTTAAAAACGATATTCTTTGAGTGTATCTTCATATCCTCTTAGTGTTTCAAGGGTTTTATACTTACTGGGGTGTAAAAACCTCTGAATCGGCGTTCAGATGGTCATGAAACACTAATACACGGAACCAGGCTCAAACTCTTAGAGTCAGTAGCTCTTCAGGGCATTCGCATAAAGAAGTAACAGTGTATCGGTCGTAATTGGGCATCCTGTCTTGCTGTAGCTGTGATCAAGCAGGTGCCTCTTCAGAAGTTTCTTTTAGAAACTTTACATCACGTTGTAGCAGTGAAATTTATCAGTCTTACCTGAGCATCATCTGAAACCCAAGTTTTGAAAAAGCAGATGTTCGAACAGGTGACTTGTTTCTATGAATTCTAAATGTGTTTGTGGCTCCGCTCATTCATCATTGGGTGAGACTAAGCTCACTCGTGCGTAACTTTGGCTTCACTGTCAAAGTTTCATCTCCATCATGTGGTAATGCAGGTAAAACCTTGGATCATTGTGTTGCACAGACTGGAACAAAGACTTAGCAGTTTTGTTTATCTTGAATTGAACTTTCTGACAAGTTTAATAATATCAGCACAAATGACCAGTCTGTTGTGACTGGTTTGCTTGCAAATCATCATAAAGAACATTGTTATTCTTGAAATATTGCTGCTTTTCATCCCACCAAAGCTGTAGATAAAACAATAGCTTCTAGAAATCTTACTGAGTCCAAAGCATCTTGCATGGAGAATTAACTTTTGAGTCTCGTTCCCACATGCTGCCTACATGAACATTCAGCTGGGACATTTACGGGTCGAGGTGCATGTGGGTTCAGGGCTTCAGACTGGACTTGATCACTGATTTGACCTCCATCAGGTGGACTGTGGGCAGGGAAAACGATGACGAGATGCCTTCTGCTGTGACAATTGTATGAATTAACCTGTATTTCTAAGATTCATTAAATAGATTATTTCTGAAATGAGGCTTTTTATGGCTATGGAGTATATTGTGTTTATATTGTTTGTTTTTGCTATTTCTTTGCTTTTTTGACATGCTTTTAGCAACTGAGGCACACAGAGATTACTTCTAGCAGTTTTATGAATACAGTTATAATATTAATAATAATGTGATTATATTAGGGAAGTGTGTGTGTGCGTGCGTGTGTGTGTGTGTGTGTGTGTGTGTGTGTGTGTGTGAGAGAGAGAGAGAGAGATCTTCAGGTGTCTCTGAGTAACTTCAGAATGGAAACAAAGCGTATCTATTGTGTCTTACAACTTCTCAGGAAAATCTACCTCTACCTCCAGTTTGATGCATTTTACCCAGTGGTGGCTCAGGTTACTGATCAGTGGGAGGAGGGCACAAGGATGAGCAATGAACTTCATGAATATGAACTTCATTTAACTCATTTAACTTCAGCAGTTACCAGATTAGAAATGAACACTGAGCTCTTGTGACACCTGTGTGCTGGAAATATTAATTGTGTGATTATCTCCAGCCTGGGTTTCTAATTCTGAGGTTTATTTCAAAAACTTTGATGTGCTCCTCCTGTGCGCCCCTCTTGGCATTGTTACATGTTTGTAACATTTCTGCTGTTTGGTTTATTTGAGCACCAACATCAGGGAACCTCCAGCTCAACAGCTAACTACTACTAGTACTACAACAAGTACTGCTTCCTGTACCACTGTTAGTATGGCAAGTCCGTTTTTGAATCTTCCTGTCTGCTCTCTTAACTTGTGCTTTTTTTTTTCTCTCCCCCTTTTTCTATAAATGATTACATTTTTGATGAATGGGACGTTTCCCGGTAACCACGGCAACAGTGAAGTGGTGTCGGGCAATGCAACTGTTTTTATTTTCTTTGTTTTGTTTTTGAAGGGTGAAGAGCAACTCTTGCCTATTTACTTATGTGTTTGTGTGAATACTTTTACTTTGAATCTAAAATTAATAAAATATCACCATTCTTAAATGTCATACATCTTTGGATATTGTTTGTTGTCTTGGGATGGCTGGTGATCTTGTTTTTTTTTTTTTCATTAAGTTGTGTTTCATAAGGAACAAATGAGAGGTTAAACCACATTTGATTGTTTTACAAAGTCTGTCTGAGTTGATTAACCAAGTCGTGTGCTGCAGAGATTAACCTTCCTAAATTGATTTCCTCAGTAGATTTTGTTAACAGTGAAGGTAGGTGGTCAGGACTTTTCAGTTTCTCCCACTGATGTTTCACATGTATAACATCATCTTTTTTATATTCATCATTGATTCAGTGACCTCTTGTGTCCTATGCCATCCTGGTAGACCACTAGAGAGATCTTTAAGTTTAGATTAAAGTCACCAAGCACAACAACTTTCTATTGATTTGCAGTGAATCTTCCCAATCTAATAAAATGACTTATAGCAACATTACTGAGCCACCTCCTCTCACTCCAAAGGTCAAAGGTTCGTTTTTATTCCCCTCAGTGTGTCTGACTGTGTTTGTGACTGATAGATTAGCCATTACTCAGGGAAAGAGTACAAAAATGTAAAGAGCCTAAGCTAAAAACTGAGTGTTCAGAATCTCAGGCTAGGCTTACTTCTACCAAGCAAATGGACCACTGGAGAACTCAAATGGGCTCAAACTCATACTTCCAGTAATATAAATGCTAGGACGTGAATGTCAAAAAATTTGAATCACTCCCAAACAATTAATTCTGTGCTTTGCTCATTTTCACAGATTATTGTGACACAATTATCAAAGGTTTGACTTTTGACAACAGTGATTTAACTAGAATAAACATACTAAGCTCAGTTCTTGACTATTAGTTCAAAACTTTCTATCTGATGCGTTTACTCCTTACAAAATACGTGTTGTCGTTTATAGAAATTCCCAAAAACTCTTTGCTTGGTGTCCCCATATTGGCTTGTTTTGGATTTCACTCTCAAACGTATTTTAAATCTGTTTGAATAATTATTTTAATAATTAAACCAAAAGTATCTTGGAAAGAAAAAAAAAAGATAAAGTGGGTTTATGTGTTGACCCAGATTTATCCAGTCATACATGATCACATGTAAACAAGGAGCAACGTGACTTGCGTGTCACGCTGACTCTGGCCCATGCTTATCTAAAGTACCGCCCTCCAAAGCTGTCTGAAACGATGAACCTAACGCACCAAACACATGATTCGAGAAGACGCGGGGGTACGCGGGGCGGAGTTAAACCAACTGTGGTGGTGGGGCGGTGAGAAAATCAAACTAAAAACAAAGCTTCCGACCGAAGGAGACCCGTCTACGTGTAGATGCTCATAAGCCCCTTATGAGAAAGAAAAATGAGACTCAGGTCTCAAAAAATAATCGTGGCTTGTCGGGAGACACCGAGGAACAGCCGCCGGCGTTCCAGGCGAAAGACTTTAAGTCAAGCGTCGACATCGAGTTCTGCTTCGACGTCGGTGACCGAAAGCCCTCTACAGACCAAGGTAAAACTTAACCATAATGATTAATTGTCTTCCCAGTAATGCTAATAAACCATTTTTATTTTAGAGACCAGAGTAATTGTTTTGATGCTGGTTTACCAATCTGTGCTATCGGTTAGCCTGCTAGCTACCCTTGCTTCAAAACAGAGGACAGTGTCGCTAATGTTAGCTGTAATGCTTTAAAGCTGAATGACCTGTTTTTCCTAAATAAAATAAAACAAAACAATTCAAAGCTAATTTTAATTTCTTGGTTTGTTAAAGATTAACTGAAGCATAAAAACTTTTTTTAACGTTTTTCCTTATTATTGCAATTTATCTGGGTTTTACTGTTTTAAATTTAAACCTGCAATTTTAAGGCCTACCTTTGTGGCGCTGTTACATTTGGATGCAAGGAGTATTTATCATTGTCTGATGTTTTCGTCTCTTTTCTGTTACTTTACAAATTTTAGTACCAGTAGTTGCTTTGGTTTCTGGTGTGATCTTTTGATGATCTTACTTTAAGTGGAATGATGCACTCACACACACCTTGGCTGTTCTGAAATACATTTTAAACAAGGAGCTATTTCTGTTTTCAAATTTCTGTTACAAAGTGCTATGAAAAACTGAGGGAGGCCGAGCTCCGGTTGTAGCCACAGCCACTAGGGCGCGCCCACAGCCATTAGGGCGCGCCCGTAGCCACAAATGGCTGTGACTGCTCTCCCGTAGCCATCAGACCAGCCAATGGCTGTGGCTATGAATTGCTGTGACAACAGCGGCCGCTGCCCGGACGGATTCCTTTACGTTAAAGGTTTTGCGACAGGTCAATGCTGAACTGATAAGCATTGTTTTGGCAGTTTTAAAGCACAGTAGTTAAAAACTTTGTTCATATTTTAAACTTTGTTCATATTTGATGTTTAGTGAATGCCTTTGGTTTACTTTGAACTTGTGCTTGGTCATATTATTCTAACGTGGCTGTGCGGTGCTAACCAGATGTCCCGTTTTGTTCGGGACTGTCCTGCATTTACCATAATTTTCTAATGTCCCACAAATGGACACTGTCCAGAATTTGTTATCTCAATCCTTTAACACCAAGCACGTCCTCGTTGACATTTCTGCACTCCTCAGTGGTTTGTGATATTAAAAAAAATATTCAAACGGGTTTAGAAAGAAGAAAAATTAATCTTTCAGTTCAGCATAGTGTTATTATGGTCATTTACGCTCCGCGGTGACATTAGACCCGCAAACCACCTGCTCGCTTGTTGTGAGTAAATGTGTATGACAGAGCAAAATCTAACTTTATGCGTACACGGACCGGTGGTGTAATGGTCAGCGCATCTGCTCCGAATTCAGTAGCTTAAGGATCGAATCCCGTCTTGGGCAATATAAAATCAACCATTTCATTCTTTATTTAATTAAACAAATAATTTAATTATTAATTATATTATTACAGTGAATTTGGGTATTTGAAAGTACAGCTACGTTTTAATAGGTAGGGGAAGAGGTGTTTGAGACAGAGGAAGACCTGGTACTAGTCAAGTGAAGGCTTCTGGTGTAATGGGTAGAGCATCTGCAACTAATTTTGGCGTTCTAGGATCAAATCCCTGTCTAGACATTGTGAAAAAAAAAATTTTTCTAAGAAAACAACTAATGAATATTACATTGAATTTGCATATTTTAAAGTACAGTGGTATTTTAAAGTATTTACAGTGGCTACGTTCACAGCCACCATAGCCATGTTCANTTTTTTTTAATATCACAAACCACTGAGGAGTGCAGAAATGTCAACGAGGACGTGCTTGGTGTTAAAGGATTGAGATAACAAATTCTGGACAGTGTCCATTTGTGGGACATTAGAAAATTATGGTAAATGCAGGACAGTCCCGAACAAAACGGGACATCTGGTTAGCACCGCACAGCCACGTTAGAATAATATGACCAAGCACAAGTTCAAAGTAAACCAAAGGCATTCACTAAACATCAAATATGAACAAAGTTTAAAATATGAACAAAGTTTTTAACTACTGTGCTTTAAAACTGCCAAAACAATGCTTATCAGTTCAGCATTGACCTGTCGCAAAACCTTTAACGTAAAGGAATCCGTCCGGGCAGCGGCCGCTGTTGTCACAGCAATTCATAGCCACAGCCATTGGCTGGTCTGATGGCTACGGGAGAGCAGTCACAGCCATTTGTGGCTACGGGCGCGCCCTAATGGCTGTGGGCGCGCCCTAGTGGCTGTGGGCGCGCCCTAGTGGCTGTGGCTACAACCGGAGCTCGGCCCTACTGGAATTAAGTGAGAACTAAAGAGGTGTGTGTATTAAATAAAATATGAATTATTAAAGGGCCCATGGCTCGATATTTAAATCAATTTATATTAAACAGGTGTAATCTCTGGTGCCTCTAGATTAGCGTTGCACCATTATAACTCAAAATACGCTGTAATTATTTCCTAACGAGCAACTCAGAGATCAGAAGAAAGCGCCGCCTTCCGGTTCTGCTGGGTTTCTCCTTATTTGGCAGCCTGACACTTCTGCTGCAGCAGGGGGCAGTGCCGTCGTGTGAAAGAGAAACGAAAGTGAAACTAAACACTACACGGTCTATGGGCAATGGTGGCGGCAGCACTGGCGTTCTCCTCGCTCCAGGTGTCGTGAACGTGCATGTGGGCGGAGAATTTACCATATAAGCAAGTCCGGATCACTATGACCTCATAGCGGGCTGGAGTGAAAAAAACTGTTTGAAACCTGGGTCTGAAATCTGGAAGAGCTTCTCACTGGCTGGACTAGGAGACAGATGGACGCCGTTTTTTGCTCTTTCTGGCAGGTTTAAGGTGAGAACTCAACGTTGCAACATGATAGATAAGTCAGAAAACACGGAAAACGATGCCATGGGCCCTTTAAGAAGTAAAAGTATGTATTTTGTTTAGAAATATAAATATTTATGAATTAGTTTATTTTGGTTTTAGAGAGATTCTATTTTTTTTGCTTTTGCTTTTCACACTTTTGCTTCTTAAATGTTCTTTTTGGTTGCTTTATTTGGGTATAGGTTGTGTGTGACTGTATTTTTTTGGCTGATCCTGTTGGCACAAACCTTCTCCCATAACCTGATCTTTCAGTAAAGTTTCTAAACTCTGAACAGTCCGACCCTGAGGATAGGTTTACTGGGATGTTCACTCTTTTCTCAAAGACTTTGCTCATTTGAAAACACTGAACCTAAAATTGGAAGCCATAAAGAAGCAACTGTTTTCTTTCTAATTCTGATCAGTTCTCTGTTCAATGTGCTGCCTGAAAAAACCTTTAACACATGACTCAACCAATCAAATTAAATCAATCAAAACACTTTATTAATCACGGAGAGAAATTAGATATTTAAGTAACTCATTTAAGTTCTTTCAACAAGTCATTGTAAGTCGCTAGATATATTTTATAATCACTAGATGCTGCTACCCCTACAGATGACTGCAGATGTGACTGCACACTCCACAACAGACTTATCGAACATATGCAACAAATATAACTATACACACACTGAGAGACAGTCTGATTACACAGCTGGAAATCTGAAATACAAGAAATGTTTTCAGAGAAATAGGTTCAACTTTTTGGGGAAGTAATTGCTTCCATCAACTACACAGCTGTCATGACGAGATCTTCTTGAACACATGGTGGTTAATGATGCAGGAGTTTAAACATACCATAGTTCATGCGAGTGTGTCTGAGCTGGTTGGGTTTATGAACTTTGTTTTATTGCCTAAACAAACCAAGTGGAACAATCCAGATNCCATCATAGCCATGTTCATAGCACAGTGGCTATGAACGTAGCCACAGTGGCTATGATGGCTACGTTCACAGCCACCGTGGCTACGTTCACAGCCATTGTGTGCTATGATGGCTGTGAACGTAGCCACTGTGCTATGAACATGGCTATGATGGCTGTGAACGTAGCCACTGTGGCTACATTCATAGCCATCGTGCTATGAACATGGCTATGATGGCTGTGAACGTAGCCACTGTAAATACTTTAAAATACCACTGTACTTTAAAATATGAAAATTCAATGTAATATTCATTAGTTGTTTTCTTAGAAAAAATTTTTTTTTCATAATGTCTAGACAGGGATTTTTCTTTTCATACTTAGTATAACCAAATAGTACATTTTTAAAATGAATTTAGGGTTAGTTTGGTTATACTAAGTATGAAAAAAAAATGAATCTGCTTTTTTTGTGATTAATTTGTTTTTAATTTTAGCTAAATTCTACATTCATAAATGTAAATTTATGAAAACTCAGCCTCTGTTCTGCATAATTCAAAAGGAAGTTAAACTTTATTTGCATACATTATCTACCTCACAGAATCTTAAAGCTTGTAAAACATTGAAAATTTCTTCAGACTTTAATATCCTGGTGAACTTGATCTGATCTAAATATTGTTAAATGTATATTTGATTATTTAAGTATTCAAATTATGATGTTTAGTACTGTGCGTTATAATTTGACAAACCCCTGGCAATATATATATTTTTTATTTTTGTTGTGTATTTAATTTGATTTGTCTATTCATATTGTTGTTATTGTTTGATCTTTGTTTCATAATGTAACATTGCTTCTTTCAAATAAAGTACAAAAAAAATTTCATAGCACAATGGCTATGAATGTAGCCACGGTGGCTGTGAACGTAGCCATCATAGCCACTGTGGCTACGTTCATAGCCATCATAGCACACAATGGCTGTGAACGTAGCCACAGTGGCTGTGAACGTAGCCATCATAGCCACAGTGGCTACGTTCACAGCCATTGTGCTATGAACATGGCTATGATGGCNATTGGGGCAGCGTCTGCAGTGATGCAGTAGAACCACTGCTTCTCCGTATCGAGATGAGCCAGCTGAGGCGGTTTTGGCATCTTGTCAGGAAGCCTCCTGGACTCCTCCTCAGGGAGGTGGTTCGGGCGTGTAGCTTTCGGTTTATGTAGCTGCTGTAAGCTGAGCTGCTCAGAGGATGATATAACATCTGCCTGTTTGTTTTTCCAGGTGCAGTTGGTAAATAACTCTTATAAAGGAGTGAAGTATCTGCGGCTGAACACTCTGGCGTCTCTGGGCTACGTGGTGTTGGTCATTGACGGGCGGGGCTCTTGTCAGCGAGGACTTAAGTTTGAAGGAGCTGTGAAGGACAAGATGGTAAATGTGGCAAACCTCTATCTGATGCCATTAAATGTATAAAGCTAGAACATATATACAAAATACTCAGAGAGCTACAAACTCTTGATAATATAGCAAAATTAATAATATAGCTCAGATGTGTAAATTAAGATGTGTTTTAGTATTTCACTCTGTCTTAGTGTACAGTCAGATTTGAATGTTTGTTCTTTTTTTAAATTCAGGGTGAGGTGGAGATTGAAGACCAGGTGGAGGGTTTGCACTACGTAGCTGATAAGTATAAGTTTGTGGATCTGAGTCGTGTTGCCATCCATGGCTGGTCGTATGGAGGCTTCCTCTCTCTCATGGGTCTCATCCACAGACCTGACACTTTTAAGGTCAAAACCATTAACATTTATTTTGCTACTGGGGAGATTTATAGTCACAGTTTATAAATTCTGCAGTAACTGCTTCCTGGGTGGAAAGTTTCAGTTGTTTGACTCCAGTCTCTTCTTTGTTGCTGTCTGTTAATTTGTTCTTGCTTTTCTTTGATTCTACATCTTGTTGCAGGGATGAGTTTTAAGTTAAAGCTCACATCATGTGCTTGCACAGCACACATTTATTGATACGGCTCTCTAAATCAGACCTACTTGCCTGTTTCAGGTGTTTTAAATGGAGTAAATAAAGCCATGATTTATCGTTCTGTTTGTTGATTAGGTTGCGGTTGCAGGAGCTCCGGTGACCTTGTGGATGGCCTATGACACCGGCTACACAGAGAGATATTTGGACACTCCTGACAAAAACCGAAAGGGATATGAAGCCTGTTCTGTGGCTCTGCATGTCGACAGACTCCCCAATGAGTGAGATTTATTTTCAAACTTCATTCCGTTATTCAGCTTTTAAATTATTTTTGCTAGATGAATCATAAATAAACCTCTGTATAAGTTCTTTCAAACATTTCATTATTATGCCATAAATTGCCTGCTTCTGCTTTTATTGATTACAAATGACCAATAATCACTGACATGAAAGAAAACTCACAGTATTTATATGTTTAATAAAATCAAGAATATTGTTCAAATGTTATCTTTATTGTTGCTAAGGCAACTAGTTTTCTTTTGATTTTCTTTCCCAAAGAGAAAGCTTTTAAGACATGATTCAACGTGGGTTTTAACCATCTTCTGATGACTCAGCAGTTTCCACTAACTGGTGTTACGCTTAGTGCCGACTCAGCACAGCCAAGTTTATTCACTTAACACTAGGGATGTGGAGATTCACCGATTTGAACCGGTGGTCCGATCATGACGTGTAAAATCCGACTGCACCGGTAGCTTCAGCGAGCATCGGCTCAGCTGACTGCTAATTGCGCAACGTATCGCTCTCTCTTGTCTCCCATCGGTGAAAACAATGGTTACATCGATTAGTTCAGGGTGTCCAGCCTTTTTCCTCTCACGAGCTACTTTTATACTGAGCAGCTCCACGCGGGTTGTGGGGCGAGCTGCAGGT
>SSNR01000017.1:4789545-4829218 GCA_006937965.1 Callopanchax toddi
CTAGAACGCCAAAATTAGTTGAAGATGCTCTACCCATTACACCAGAAGCCTTCACTTGACTAGTACCAGGTCTTCCTCTGTCTCAAACACCTCTTCCCCTACCTATTAAAACGTAGCTGTACTTTCAAATACCCAAATTCACTGTAATAATATAATTAATAATTAAATTATTTGTTTAATTAAATAAAGAATGAAATGGTTGATTTTATATTGCCCAAGACGGGATTCGATCCTTAAGCTACTGAATTCGGAGCAGATGCGCTGACCATTACACCACCGGTCCGTGTACGCATAAAGTTAGATTTTGCTCTGTCATACACATTTACTCACAACAAGCGAGCAGGTGGTTTGCGGGTCTAATGTCACCGCGGAGCGTAAATGACCATAATAACACTATGCTGAACTGAAAGATTAATTTTTCTTCTTTCTAAACCCGTTTGAATATTTTTTTTAATATCACAAACCACTGAGGAGTGCAGAAATGTCAACGAGGACGTGCTTGGTGTTAAAGGATTGAGATAACAAATTCTGGACAGTGTCCATTTGTGGGACATTAGAAAATTATGGTAAATGCAGGACAGTCCCGAACAAAACGGGACATCTGGTTAGCACCGCACAGCCACGTTAGAATAATATGACCAAGCACAAGTTCAAAGTAAACCAAAGGCATTCACTAAACATCAAATATGAACAAAGTTTAAAATATGAACAAAGTTTTTAACTACTGTGCTTTAAAACTGCCAAAACAATGCTTATCAGTTCAGCATTGACCTGTCGCAAAACCTTTAAGGTAAAGGAATCCGTCCGGGCAGCGGCCGCTGTTGTCACAGCAATTCATAGCCACAGCCATTGGCTGGTCTGATGGCTACGGGAGAGCAGTCACAGCCATTTGTGGCTACGGGCGCGCCCTAATGGCTGTGGGCGCGCCCTAGTGGCTGTGGCTACAACCGGAGCTCGGCCCTACTGGAAAAACTCCAGGACTGTAATTCATACATAAATATTGGGCAAACAAATACCACCATGCTGTGTTTGTCTGTAAGGGCAAGTGGCTTTTACCAAAATTGGATGATAAAGACCTTAAATATAAATGTTACATTACATGTATAACTTAAAGCGGCTCTCTGGAGCATTTTTCTCTGTATCAAAGTTTTGGGGGGGGGACTGATGTAGCCATAGTGGACTAAAGAGGCATGTGAGAAGTAGTCCCAGGAAAGTAGGCCATCCGGACAGATGCTTGAATAAAGTTTACATGACTGAAGTCTTGTAAGGTTGATTTGCTTGCAGGATTTTTGTTGACTACTCTTCTGGAGGCTTTCCTTTGGTGTGATAGTTGAATGCAATAAGTGCATATCCTTTAGTTCAGAACTTCATGAAAACTATTGTCAGCAAAGAGTGATGTATCTTATGTTGATCTAGAGCCAATTAAATTTATAGTTACTGATTTTATAGTGTTTCTTCATTGTGCTTCATTTAAACACAGACACTGTATCAACTTGCCATTTTTTATTTTTGCAAATGATGAACATTTCTGTTTTTTTTTGTATAGTTTTGTTTGTGTTTGTTTTCTTCTGACTTCATGTGTATTGTCTACTCTGTTTCAATATTTTCTGTTGTGTTCAGAACCAAAAGTACTTCATGAAAAACAATCTTACTGGTTTAAAATTAGATTATTACTATATGTTTCATCCTTAACAGCATCTATTTAGGTTTTTATGTGATAACTTGGTAAGATAATACATGATTAGTTCTTGTTTAGTATAAATACATAAAAGTATAGCCTAAAGATGTGTTGGTATTGTTGAATTAACCCATGCAAGCGCGAACTTGCATATACCGTGATGATTCTTTTGGTAATGAGGATTGATCTATTGGTAGATAATTTGCATTTTTAGTCAAATCCTCATGCCTATGTGTAAGACGGATAATAATGAATATTTATTTTACTTTTCACTTCATAGGTTGAAGAGACCTTGAACGAGCCCCCAGAGGATGAAGTTCCCACAGTAAGGAGGCGCCCGCTGCCTCGTGGCCGGGCAAGAAAGAGGGCCATTGCTGTTGAGGACCGAGAGTCGGGTATATTAGCTTCATCAACACTGTGGCACATTATATATTTTAATAGGGTTTTATTTTCTTTGTCTAAAATCCTCACACTTGTTTTCTTTTCATTATTCATTTTTATCTTGTCTAGATTTGTCATTTAAGACTCCTCTCAGGCCCATACGCCATGAGCGCATACTATCAGAGATTGATGTGGAGTCTCCTCGTAATTCAACAGCTAGAAACATCTACTCGCCCATCGTACGTTTCCTCTCACCCAGCAAGGAGAGTAAGTAAAGTGGCTGCTATTTTAATTTGAACTGGCACCTCAAAGCACAATTCATTATTTACTATCTGTGTGGTCTCAGATGTAACATTGCCACCACCACATAACAAACAAAAGTTACATTGTAAGAAACAAGCAAATAGTCTGTTAAAAATGTAATGATTGTGTTAATAAAGTTTACTACACAAAATATTTATCGACATATATAAATGTTAAAAACTTTTGACTAAATTTGAATCAATGTCATCTAAATTACAAATCAAGTTTACTGTTCCATAACCAGTCGGCTAAGAACAAACCTAGAAAAATGTCTAAACTGTTTTCTGTATCGAAAGGACTGTTTTTAAACCAGTGTATTGGGTTTTTTCTGATGATGATAAGCTGACTTGAAATGTTGAACTGACTTTTTTATTGTTTAAAAAATATACTTTTATTGACCTAGTGGTTAATCTGTATGTTTAATTTATTAAGTAATAGGAACTTTGTTGGATTTCTGATTTGGCTTTACAAATGTCAGTAAGAATGTTTGCACTGAATATAATCAGTTGTGTATAACAGAATGGCAAATTGCACTCCTGCTCATAAAAACTGGTATTATTCATTGTGTGTGTGTTTTTTTTTTTTTTTTTTTCTGTCTAGATATGAAGTGCTCTGAAACTGAGAACAGTGTATTGATGAGTCCAGAACAAGGTGTATTTGGGTATGGCTCCATTGACCTGCTGGCTGGAGATGAGGAGGACGATGTCTTTGATCCGTAAATATAACTTTTCTTCTGTTGTAGCTTTGTCCCAGAACCCACAAGAACTGGGAAATTGACCAACCGTAAGATTTTTAATTTACCAAATCTTAAAATTTGCCTTTTGCACAGTTGGAAGACTTTTTAAAAACCTTTTTAAATTATTGCAGTGGAAAAAAAACTTCAAAAGTAACCAACTTTGTGCAGAAATCAAGCATTTTGGACAGTTTTTAAATTAAGACAAAGATTAAACAAACCAGTCTACTCCACATTATCATTATGTTTATTAATATTATTATTTTCTCCCCAGATTTACTTTGATCAAGAACATATTGTCCCAGTCTCAGCATTCCCGACCTCGTATCAGAGATATTCCTCCAAAGACCAGGAGCACTCCAGAGGCTACGCTGGTGGTCGACCTGGTGGGTTTAAAATCTGTGGTTTCCTGCTCACACATACATATTCTACTCTGAACGCAAACTGTGAAGCAGTAGTCTTATTTCCAGATGTGTTCTTTTCCCCTCATTGATTCGTTGTGGTTGGGGATTACCAAACAATGTTCCTGGCTCAGCTAGAGGTTAGTAAACAGGAACAAAATGAGGACTACTGGTGCTAAGTGTGTCCATAAGGGCACAAGCCACCGATTAGCTCCACATGACATTCATTAAATCTCATTAGAAGATGGCTTTTTGCGAGTAATGGTAATTTTCTCTATCTAAATATACATGATTTTTTGTGAAAACAAGTGGCTTGAGTCAGTGATGCGAGTATGTTTTTCATTTTTTTGTGGTGGGCCAAAGTAGTGTGTTGCATCTCCAACCAAAGTGTAACTGGTCTTAAAGAGGCTGGGGGTTTGTGTCTTTGCCCAAGTCTAACCCAGCTACTGCCTTGGCTGAATGCTCCGTAGCACACAGAGACCAACAGCCTGCTGACTGGAAGAGCAGCAGTGGAGTGAGCTGATGCTCAGGGTCACAAACTTTGTTCTTTCTTTTCTCCTACTTATTCTTCCACTTTTTACCACAATATGGAAGCTAATTGGAAATAAAGCAGTCACAGTTACTGTATCATTAAGTTATGACTGACTGGTTTCAATACAGCGCAGGTGTGGTGCATAATGATGCATCAGAATTGGATAATATTCACAGCAAGTATAAACAATGCTGCACAGGTTTTACTTTAAACATGTAAATATTGCATCATGTTTCAGTCCCATCCTTTGAGTTCTGGCAGTCTGCTGAGGAGGAATCTAATGCAGTCGTTTGATAGCTGGCTTACTCATTTGCATTCTTGCTTTCCAATGCGGTCTTTACAGTTCTTAATGTTATGTTTTAACCTGAGTAACTGTCGCAACAGTTGATTACAGAAGTGTCAACAGCAACTGCAGCGCATCACTGTAGTGCTCCTTTCTCCGTGTGTGTTCTCGTCTGTTGTTCTTGACAAGAAACACTACTGAAGTTGGCCCATCCCACATCTGCTTCCAGCCAAATACACTCCACATGGTTCTAATGTTTCCTGTTGGCTGTTGCTTCATCACTTTGTCACAATGTTGGACTGACTCTGAAGGGTGAGATAAGTGCCAGAGTTCAGTTGTCATGAGATAAACTGAGGCCACTTGTGTGTTTTTTTTCCCAGGAGGAAACACTGATGTTCAGTTCCCTGAATGTGATCAAAGAAGCAGATTATACTTTCCACACTACTTTTCAAGATCATCAGTACCAGGTAACCTCCCACAGCAAGCTGCTTTTCACAAATCTGTCTTTCTCAACTTTTGCATCATGACATTTAAGAAATGTTGAACAATGAAAACACAACCTACATTTGCCATCCATAAATTAATAACATGTATAATTTATATGTATTACTGGATTATCTAGTTGCTTCTTATTTTCAGAATTTCTCTGACTCATTATTGTAATAAAATAAGGAAACAAGTTGTAGTTTAGAGTTTGAAATAAAAACTTTTTATTAAATTATAAGCTGTTCAACCAGTCTGTCTTCTACCATATAGATGCTGTCTACATTTCAGTCAAACTCGTCACATAAATTAAAAACTAAACGGCTGCATTATAATGTGTTTTCCATAGGCTCTGCAGTTTTAAACAGAAACTAAAGAAAAAATATCCTTTCACTCTCAAACAGGTGTACATGATTCTACGTCCATATGTGAGGGAGTTTCTGCAGGCCATGGCAAAAACTTATGAGGTATTTAACATATTTCAGATATCTGGATTAGAAACATCATTCAGATTTATAATAGCTGCTTTCTGTTTTCTAGCTGTTTGTTTACACGTGTGCAAAAAAAGAATATGCTGAGAAGATCCTGGAGATCCTGGACCCTCAGAGAAAACTGTTTCGGTTTGTTTCCCAAATATCTGCTTCTGCTATTGTCTCAGAGCAACATTTGTCAAGTGGTTGTGTGTTCTGTGAAATTACAACTTCCTTAAAGAAAAACACAACTTAAAACAATTGATACATGTGTTTCTGAAGAAAAGAGGCAGGTTTCTATAAATCTCTACAATGATCTCAGTGACTCGTGATCTATATCATCCAGTGTGTGTTCAGGAGCAGCTTTTTTCTTTTTAGCTTTGGTCATTTATTACCCTCCCTTTGCTTTTCTTTGCAGTCACCGTCTATACCAGGAAGATTGTTCCTGTGTTCTCGGACATTACATCAAAGATCTCAGCATCCTTGAGAGGGATCTCGCAAAAACCGTGGTCCTGGACAATGCACCCCACACATACCCATACCATGTTAGTACTGATATTTTAAATATAATATAATTATGTTCTTAATACCTGTGTCCTTTTTAAAATATTGACAAATTTCATAGAAGTATTGAAACCGGCGAAGCATTGTTCTATTTCTTAATTTAATTTTTAAAATAGTTTTTGAAAACTTTTGTGTTGTTGGTGAAAAGATAATATTGTATACATGTTTTTGTTGGTTTTGCAGCTGATTAATACAATACCCATCAAGAGCTGGTCTGGTGACATGGAGGACAGAGAGCTGCAGAAACTCATCCCCTACATGGAGAAGCTGGCTGCAGCTGTGAGTCTACAATACAACTTAGTTTTGTTTCCGTGGTTCGTCTGATGCTCCACTCACTTTTCCTACAGCAAGCAGCTGATTCAGAGGGGAAAAACTAAACTATAATTATACAAACTGCTTTGCTTCTGCCAGCAGAACAAATTGTGTACAAACTGGAGCATTTAGTTTCTTGAGGCTTTCCCCTTCAGAACAGAGACTGAAGGGTAACTGTTGGGTTTTTGTAAGTCAGGTATCCACACATAATATATTAAAATAAAATAATGTTGCTCCTGAGCTTGTGAACGTGAGATTGAACAGCTTTTAACAGCTTTACACAAAATGAATGGATTTTTTTCTGTCGCCCTCATGTGGTTATATTGCGTCACTGCATTTTAAAGTGTGTGTTTTGTGTGTTGAAAAAGCATGAATGGGAAACATTAATTGTATTATAGGAGCTTTAAGTTTAAAAAGAAAAAAAACTCATTCTGGTGTAAGTTACAGGTTACAGTGAACAATTTTAACAATATTAGCTTTAATTATTTTTAAAAACTAGAAAAGGAAATTCTATATTGATAGAAAATGATCTGATTAAATATATAAAGTTTCTCTAAGGCACCATGCTAGATGACTCTTTTGCTTGTATTTCTTAAGATTGGTATGAACAATACAACTCCTCTATTTTATAACTATTTTTTTATTTATCTAATTCACTACAACTTAGGTTTATTGATGATGCATGACAGCCTTTTGTTGCATCTCACCAAAAACTAGTTGCAATAATTTTCTTTTCCTCAAGATATTGAGTGCTGCAACAACTTTTAATTCTCCAAAAGATTTTTATTGTCATTAGATATATTGAAATATGTTTTTAAGCCAAATGCAGTATTTTAGGCCCTATTGCAGTGATTTGAGACTTGGCGATTTGTCTAGGTCTCACATGATTTTCAGGGCTGAAACTGATTCTTAGCAATGACATTTTTATATAGTAGTATAATAACTGTGGTCATTTCAGCTTAAATGGAGGTCCTATCAGTCACTGTCTTGCATTAGCAGCTATAAAAGCAATGGATTTAAAAAAAAGTAACTTTATTGTTTTAACCTCTTTGAGACAGGCATTAAGTTGTGAACAGCTGGTTATCTTTAGTATCTGCCTGCTGCCCTTCCTCCCTCAGCTTTGAGCCTCTAAATATCTCCTGCTGTGTTTTTTCAGGAGGATTTTCAGGAGGTGCTGAAGAAGAGGAAGGACCACTTCCTCAGGCTGCTGTCAGAGGACTGATGTGATTCTCCACCCCCACACCCACCACTCTTGACTTCTTCACGTGACTTTTGCAGCTCGTGTTTGCTTTTGTTTTGTCTTCGTGAAAAAGCAGAATCCTGATGAAATCAGCAGACAGTTGGTTTGTGTTGGATGTGCTCGCCCTCCTCTGTCCTTCCTGATGATGAACACGCTGCTGGTCGATTATAACTCGAACCGACATTCTCTCCAGGACTCATTCCTTGGGCTAATAACTGCTAACTTGTGTAAATAATTACAGAACAAAACTTGAAATGCCTTGTTTATGGTCAGATTTTTCTATTTATTGATTATATTGCTAATTAACAGCTGTTACCTCTATATTTTAGAAATGCTTTTTTTAATTCTGTAAATTTATCCGTATAATAAACATGTAAAACTCTGACCTGATGTGTTTTTGTCAGCACTGTTTCACTGGTTTCAAATATGAACTGATGTAACGTCAAACTCCTGATGAAGCTTAGTGGTGAAGATTCTTGCTGAGCCTGATTTGTTCTTCATATTTTGTTGAACTAGAGCCTGTTTTCTGTTCAGCAGGAAAGTAAAGAAACTGGAAAAGATTTTCATAATTTATCCAGAAACCGAGTGCAGCTTAATGGTGTTGATTTGTTTTTACTGTCAGACTCCGATCAGAACTCCACTGATCACTCACCAAAAGAAAACATTTAAAAGTTTCATTACGAACAAAATTACAGATGAAAAAGTCTTAAGTTGCTGATGTTGGACATATTAAATGCTTAAAGAACCTGTTCAGCTGACAGTTCAACCTCAAACCAGAAGATATTCTAATATTAGATGAAGTGAATCGTTATGGTAACTAATAAATTGTCTTCTAAATGAGTAAAATGTCTTTTTAAGGGCTGAACGTGCAGAAAAGCCAGATTTTTGAATCGTTTGGACTGCCACAGCAGGACAAACGCCTGCTGTGTGGATATTAGAGCTGGAGTTTAGTTCCAGTGTAAATGTTTACGGTCCTGTTTAGATAAACTTGTGTTTGTGATGGATGCAATTTGCTCGTGTTGAATATGAAGGTAAACTGAGAGTAAGTGCCTCCTCCCGCTGTGGGTCCTCTCCGGGTTTATTTGCTCCATATGGTCTTTGACATGGTACCCAGGACCAGGAGGAGAGAAGAAAAAAAAAACGCGTGTGGGCGGAGGGAAAGCCTTGTATTTTGTCCGTCCTGAAATTTGATTCAGAAGTTCAGGATCCTGGAAGACAAAAAGCAAACTGAGGGGGAGGGAAGGACTGAGGGTTTTCTTTTTTTAAACCCACAATATTCTACAAGCGCCGACTAAAGTAAGTTCATTTAAACCATGAATGATTTCATGACTAATCTCTTAAATACTCTGATCTTTAATGTAACCCTATCAGATCTATTAATCAGTGAACCGCTGTAATGGGCAGCTTTCTGAATGACTTGTTGTGAGGAGCCTTTACTTTACGCACGGCTTCGTGCGGGTTCTGTCGCTTCATTTGATTTATTTACCTATAAATGTGGCGTTTCCCGAAGCTCCAGACTCTAAACACGAGGCTTTTTAGACGAGGAATTGCGTAGAAAGTCTTTGTTTGAGAGTTTTTCTTTTGTTCAGGAGCGAGAGAGAAAGTTATTTCTTTCTGCGGGGAGTAAAAAAAGGGCGCATTGCTCCGTCACGCGTTTTTCCATCCGCGCCAGCTCCGATAACCACACCGTGATTTATTCCCCTCCTTATTGAGCTCTATACATGGTCAAGTCCTCGTTTGTTTGGAGAAAAACCGTCTCCGAACAGTTTTGCGTGCAGACTCTGCGCCTCAGTTGGATGTGCGCCAAAAGGTCGAGGAAAAAGCGGCTCCAGATTCAGTCTGCAGATGTTAAATGAAAAAGTCTGAAACGGTTCAAAGACGATCAGAGCGACGCGATCTGTGACGTCGCCTTGATTCTATTGTCTTTAGCGACCATGTGGACAAACGACAGGATCTGAGGTTTAAAAGAGATTTTTATAATAAACTTCATCAAAGAATTATTAAACTGAAATACCAACGATGAACACGTTTTTCTTATTTGTGATAATAAATTGCTGTAAAGAAGTTATAGCCCCCAAAATAGATGCTTCTAAGTGGAAAAATGTCTTTTTTACTGAATATTTCTGATTTTAAATGTCACCCTAAAGAATGATCTCCTGTTATTTACTGAGGTAAAGTCTGTTATTTATTTTAAGTGACTTTATGTCTAAATCTATTCAGAGCAACACTTGGAACCATTCTTCATTATCAGAAATCCTTTAAACAAATTCTGTATTCTACCCTTTAACAGCAGCTCATGTAAACAAGATCATCCATTCATCCTGTTTATTTTGATCTAGGCTTATAATTAAAATGCTAAACACACAACCTCATGGGCTCATTTGGGTTTTAAAGAACACAACATGCTCATTACCATGTCCATGTTTGAGGTTCATCAAAAATGTCAAAGTTTAGACAAAAACATTTAAAAAATACTTTCCTGCAGCATCTCTTGGCACAAAGAGATATTTGTTTAGTTTCTGTTTCTTTAGAATTTGTTTGATTAATCCATTTATTTTTAATTATTCAGTTTATTCTAAAGCACCCCTTCAAGTCATCAGAATCCAATTCACTTCAGGTAAAGATTCAGGTCAAATGACTGCATTAAATGAAATTCAGTCAGATTAAACATTTGATTCATTAAAACATCAATTAGTCAAATTTGCCATAAAGGAACCTGCAGACTGGATTGAAATATTTATACCATTAACTTTAAAGATACAATTTGTTGAGTTTTTAGCAACAAAAATGGCAGCAAAATAGATGATGTCACACAGTTAGGGACAAGAATTTATTGAAAAATTGTTTTCTTTTACTCTCATATCAATGCAGTTGTTTTAAATTAATTTCACATGAATTTATTCTTGCAGTAAAATATTTCTGTCTCCCATGCGAGTCTGTGTTTTCCAGAAGAAACATGAGCTCTACAGCATGAAGATTTCAGGTGATGAAATCCTGAAAAAAAAACAACAACAAAAGAAGCAGTTGTTGCTGATGCTGATCTTTTTTATTTTTATTTATTTTTTTTACCCACAAACCCTCTGTGAAGTTTTAAGGGGAATCTGGGATCTTTTATTTAGGATTTTGGCTCAAAAAGGTTTTTTTTTTTTTTTTTAGATTCCTAAACTGACATGTCAGGGTCTGTGTTTTTTTTTCATCTAAAAGATGAAATGCTAATGATTATAAACCAGTGACTGAACTGATTCTTTGTTTTTTCCAGCTGGTATCGGCCTGGTCTCCTCATCTTGCTCCTCTCAGGCTGCATGACTATGAACAACTCGGGGCTTCAGGCCACTAACCGGCAGAACGTGAAGGAACTCGACAGCATGAAGGAATCCATCAGTGATATCATCAACCAGCTCCAGGACATCGACCCGGCCAGGCTCTCCTTCTCCCCCTTCCTGGACCTGGACACTCAGATCTCCTTGGCACCAGTGTCAGACAGTCCCGAGTCTTCGGTGGAGGAGCTGCACTCGTCCTCCCATTCAGTCTCTGGCTCTCAGCACTCTCTGGAACCGCCACCAGCTACAGACCAGCCAATGAGTGAGTTATTACCGCTGGTGTTTTACTGGATTTGAGAGGAACCCAGAGCTAAAGTAGGGTTGACTTCAAACTGAATTTAAATGAAGTTAAAATAGAGTCAGGGCTGATGGGAGCTTATAATTTTTGCTTCAAAAGAGACGCTTTATACATTTTTGACAAGTTAACACATTTTCCTGAAGTCTTAATGAAATGTATTTGTTATGTTTTTGTAAAAGTTCTTTTCTTTGCAGCTGAAAAGAGCTGCCAGGATGAGACAACTGACTTCACTGCTTCCTCTTTTTCTACTGGATGTTTTATTCAGGATGCAGCAGGATTTCAAGTTAAAGTTGTCAGGAGATAAAGATGGGATTTATATCTTAAACTATAGAAACTATACAACGTCTGAGCTGTTCCCTCAGACTATTTTTAGGGCCCAAAACAAAGACAGTGTTTTGTTTCATCTGGGTCGTTAAACTGGTTGTAACGTCACATGTCCAAATATCTTTTCATGAAAGCAAAATGACATAAATCTGGGATTTATTTGTACCAGACTTTTACTTTATACCTGATATATCTGGATAGACTCAGATGATTTAGTTTTTAAAGTGAGACTGACTAATGAAACATATTAATGAGACTTTGGGCTCTGCTTTGGACTGTATAAGAAGTGATGTCTGCAGTAGATTTTTCTCAGTTATTCAGGATTTTGTAGTAAATTGTGTTTTGATCTGAACAGGTTTTTCTTCATGCCACCAGCGGCCCAACCTCCCAGAGCAGCCTGAAGCAGATCAGACGAAGGAAGAGGAGCTGGATCAAACTCTTTCCAGTCCAATCATCACAGCACACACTTTGGACGCCACCACGGAAAACTACATCAGCCCTCCAACGCCTGCCTCTCAGGGCGACATTCCCAACGGCACAGACACACCAAGATGGAGTCCAGAATCCACTAATTTGGAGAGTACAGTGGACGAGGGCCGGCCTCTGATAGGCCCGCCACCAGAGAGTGTGGAGCTGGCTGTGTGGAGCTCAGAGGGTCTGGCGGAGACTTGTGGAACCTCAGAGGGGGCTTCAGATTGGGGGAGATGTTGCTGTCGTTGCTGCCAGTGTAAATGCTGTCAGAGCGGCCGAGTTCCTGCTTTCCTCTCAGTTCTGGCCTCTCTGCTGTGTGCAGCTGGGATTCTCTATGCACTCTATTTCTACGTCCCCATCAGACCCCCAGACTGCCCCGACATAACCAGCAGAATCGTTTTCACCTTCTGCTGCTGCGCGGTGGCTGCGCTCCCCATCGTTCTCGGTACGCTTCAAACACGCACACATCCACAAACACAACCACAAATAAAATAAAAAGATCGGGAGAGGATTTGGCTTGTCTGGCTGCCTTGTCTTGGAATGTTTCAGTGTCCCCTTTAATTTAATGCACTTTAAACCTCAGTGCAGCAGACAGCTTCTTGGGCCTCTGTAGAGACACATAATTTCCTTCTCCTTCACTTTAAATGGAAACTAGAAAAAGAGATGGGCTGTGTCTCAGTCTCTCAGGCTGTGGCCTAATTGTCTCAGTCGTTTTAATCACCCCCCCCCCCCCCCCCCCCCCCCCCCCCCCCCCCCCAACCTGCGTGACTTGAAACAAGAGGGCAGGTGGTAAAAACATTCAAACCAAATCCAGCTCAGAGGATTTTCTTCTCATCTGTATATCCTGTAGATGACAGAAAGGGGTATTTGCTTGTGGGCCAATCTGCTGGCAGTTTCTTTATTCAAATTAAGGAAATGTGAAGCCAAAAGCGTGCTGATAGGCGAGTTGGAAATCAGCTGAGAGCTGCTTTTGGAAAGATGGCCCAGATCCAAGATGCAAACTGACTTATTGCTCTTGTACTCCTTGCAGCGATGCTCGTGGGTGCAGTGTGCCAAGTGTGCACCGCTTCCTTCAATCCACAGGAGTCTCTTCCCAGAGGACGGACTCTTCAGCAGCTGTTTGTCACATCATCCATGGAACAATTACTCCTCTACATTCTCAACCTCGTTGTTATGGCTGCTTTACTTCCTCAGGACCAGCTGAAGTTGGTGCCTATTCTGGCTCTCATGTTCATCTTCGGCAGGTGAGGCTGAAGGTGGATCAGAGGAGGGTTTAAACACATTTTATCTTCTGATTGTTTCGTCTCACAGTGGTGTTAAATCATCCTAAAAGTCAGTCAGTTTACCAAGAACATTTGTAGTTATTTATTATCAGATGGTTTAGATTTTATTGTTCCATTCTGTCTGTTAAAATCAGGACCAAAGTCATCAAACTGGAAAGTGTCATCAACAAGAAAACTAACTTGATTTGTAGATTGGAAACTTTACCTGAGGTTGATAAGATCAGGTTACCATGGCAACAAACGCTGTTAAACTACAGCACTGTTAAATTGTATCTACCGCTTTGCTCTTTCTCTCATTCAAACCTGTCTAGTACTTCATGAGGTATTTTGCTAACAGACAAGCAAAAACTTTTTCACCTACTTTTTGTCTAATGGTGACAGGCGATAACCAGGTCACTGTTCATCTGGCAAGACACAAATGAAAATAATCCTGATTGATTAAAGTTCAAATCCATCAGGGAGATTCTGAGTTTGAATCTTTAATGTCTGAACTTGTTCTGATTTCCTGCTTTTGGCCCTTCACAGACTCATTTACTGGTTCAGCCTGAACACGTGCAGCTCCTGGAGAGGATTCGGCTCTGGTCTGACCGTCTTCCCACTCCTCGCCATGGTTGCTCTCAATCTGTTCCTGATGTACACGCTCAATCTCAAAGAACCCCTTTTTGGCTCCCAGGACGCCCTCTATAATCAGGTCACCCCCTCTTCCTGGTCGGGGGAGACATCACAGAGCCCGAGTGGCGAGCCAGACATCCTACCCACAGACATCCTGGACGCTCAGTGAGAAGGAGAGCTGCACTTTCTTCTTTTCTAAAAATAGGCCATTCCTGTGGTCTGCTGTTCAGCACAGCTACACCCGCTGCCACTACAACCTCCAGCTATGTGACAGCTTGACTCGCTGTTCCTCCTGTGTGCAGCCTTTTTCATGTGGATTTGTGCTTTATTATCTAAAATGCCAGTGGCTGAAGATGCCTTTGAACAATGCTGTAATCATAAAACATTTGTCTTTTTAAGCTATTCCAATATATTTATCTACTTATATACAGCTGCATTTGTACACAGAAGCTGCACTTGTCAAACTTAGCAATATTTGACAGTCCTGAAACTTTTTGTAAAGGATGAAGACAGAATAAAAGTCATTCATAAAAATGATATATCTTTCGTTTTTCTAGTTGTTGCATCTTTGACTGAGCAGCTATTCCTGCTGTGTGTGTGTGTGTGTGTGTGTTTAGATCTGGGACTGTTATTATGTGATAACATGCTCTCTGTGCTGCTCTCACGTCTCCTCCCTGCTGCTGATCAACTTGTGGCTTTGTGGCACCAAAATGAGGCCAAAACTAAAACAGAAAAAGAGGCACTTACTGTATAGTTTTGTTTGAACTCCCAGTTGATGAGAGATTGATGAGCGATCTGGATTACAGTAATTAGAGGCAGTTCACTGACTGAAGACGCTCATCAAATCAAAAATACACATTTTCAGACTGCTGAGATACGTTTGTCCTATTAATGTCTGTAAAAGAATCTAAAATGTGACAAATGCACCAGGTTTCAGTTATTGCATAAATGTTTCAGTTTATTAAAAGACAAAACGTAAGCAGCTTCACGTTTTAATCGGATCTTCAGGAACCCTGAAATCCAGATCAGAGCTCACAAAGCAGTCAGAACATCAACTGGCAGTCATTTGAAATGACAATTTAAGTTATTCTGACATTGTTCCCTTTCAGATGAAGTTCAGGAGAAAATTGGTGACTTGTGAGGTTCCTGGAACTCCTAGTCTTTGCTTTTAAGTCTGCTCTTCTTAGTGTTTTTCTCGATGTTGTGTGGTCTTTACAGAAAGTCACACAAACATTTGTAGATTAATTTAAACACAACTGCCATGACAATAACACATTTTAAACCCAGATGAGACTTTAATCACAGATCCATGAATGTGTCAGAAGTTACTTCAGTTTGATACAGCTCTCCAGCAGGTCATTTTGAGCCACAGGTGTCGCCCTCTGCAGGTCACTATAATAACTGCAGACTAGTCTGAGGGTTGGCTTAATTTTTCACAATGGCTTGTTCCAATTTTAATATAATCCAACGACGGCACTGTGTTTGTGACTGTATTTTACCATTAAACGTTTTTAAATAAAACATAAACTGACTGTAAACACATCAGAGACATCAGCAGTTTAAAAAAAACCTTTATTTAACAATACATATACAAACAAATATGGCATCGTTATATTTAAACATTGTCAAGTTTGAGTTCAAACAGAACAGGAGCATTCACATAGCAATTGAGTAAACACAATAAAGTAATGAACAAAATGAATTGTTAAAAAAAGAGAAAGAGAGAGAGAAAACATTACAGTTAGGATCAAGTGAAATTCAATTAACATGTTATACAGGTCTTGATCGTTTCAATATATTTTAGGGATTTCAAATATAAATGGAATTCATTTAGGAATACAGTAAAGACAGGAAACGATTTGTTTATGGATAAAGAATTTGGCTAAACAAAGGATTAAGTTACAGCAGAGTTCATTTCTTAATATTCCAAATATGATCATGTCTTTAGTGATCGATTCTAGAAGGGTCATTTTCTGTTTCAACCATTTTTCTAAGTTTTCCCTAAACACTTTTGTTTTACAACATTCATAGAAGATGTGGTCTATTGTTTCTATGTCATTTTTACAGAATTAGCATTTTTGGAAGGATAAATTGCATTCATTATTTTGAAGTGTGTTTCTTTAGCTTTTGGAAGTATAGGAAGTTAAAATAGTTCTTAGCCTTTCAATTGATTTTTTATCAAATTTGTAAATTATATTATTTTTGTTCTTTCTACCAGGAAATAAAGTTACTGGAAGTGACGTGTCTGTTAGCCAGAATCTTAAAGATGGTGGCGTTGGTGGGTAAGTGATGTTTTGACTAAATCGAATCCTGCTTTTATTTACTAGAATTAAGTTTACAGACTCAAATTTCTGTGGACATTTAAAATATCCATGTAAAAGACCCATAGTTAGTGATTTGGCTGTTTAGTGAATCGTATTTGTAACTTTTATACACACCAGAGCTCTCAACTTTAAAGAAAAGTTCGGAGTGAGATTTCTAAACAGGAACTAAAGAGTTTCGATGCGTTGGCCGCGGAGGCCCCTCTACCTCGCTCTCTTTTTCCAACCAATATATATATATATATATATATATATATATATATATATATAGGAGAAGCGAGCCAAAAAACGGCGGAAGTTGAATAATAATAATAAGAAGAAGAATAAAGAGAAACAGCAAAACAATAGTTGGAATGCTTACTCAGCATTCCAAAGCTTGTTTTGTGCTCCCTCTGGTGTCCGTTTTAAATTACTGCATTAAAAAGTTACCAGATCGTTTCAGCTTCTAAACGCCAATATCTACCTGTTGAAATGTCTCCTCAGCCTTCATAGCTTTCTACAGGAGCAGTTATTTACTCTTTCAAAGAAATCAGCTGTGTTCAAGCAGGGAGAGATTGAAAAAAAAAACAGGAATCATGAGCTAAAAACACTCCAGCGCTAGCATAACAGCTAGCCACTTTGGGTTAGCCTAACCCTCGTGAGACACGTGACTTCCTGGGTACCGTGACGGCGATGGAGATCTTGCAATCGTGGTTTTCCGGCTGTAATCACCAGATGGGGCTGAGTGACTTTTCATTAAAGTGGCTTTCTGGAGCATTTTTCTCTGTATCAAAGTTTTCTAAATGTTTTAAATGATATTTCAGGTCTAAACTATGATCTATGGGTTGAGTTCCACAACATCTGTCATTCTGATGAAGACCCTCCTTCCTCCTAGAGACCCCTTTCCATTATTTCTTGCCGCCGACATTTTTCAGCCAATGAAATTCAAATGTCTGCATTGTCTCAACATGCACGCGCATCGACCAAACCTGTACCAGTAGGGGGCGCTGTCGTACAGGACGCTCCGTGTGTTTCTCTGTTTACCGTCTCGTTCACTGAGGACTCACGGCTCATTTCTACTAAAAACCTACCCATTCTCCAGCTAAAGACGGATTTATTTTTATTTTTAAACCTTTCACCTCACAGAATGGCAAGGCTTGACAGGGTTACGCGTTTATTTTGGTCAGAAAGTTCATCCAGGGCCGAGTCAAGTTCAGCTTCAGAGTCCAGCAGCAGCTCTCTGCTAACAGAGCTAATATCAGAAGCAGCAGGGACAGAGAGGGCTCTTCAGACCCTCGTAGTGTTGGAGAAAGATTGTGAACTGTGAGTGATTAAACCCTACACATTGAGCGGTACAGTTCATGTCCAAAGTATATGCGCCGTGTGCACGCGACCGGACGCGCGTGTCGAGATGTTTTGAGGAGGAGCCTTTGGACGCTAGATTCAAAACCTGCTCTCTTGATGAAATCCTCCAGAGTGCTGCTTTAACTCTGTAAAGGGTCATATTAGCACATACTGGCTCAAGGAAAAGATTTTAAAATATGAAAAAGTTGCATATTATCACTTTAAAAAAGAACATTTATTCATTCAAATTAGTGTAGATGTGTTCAAAGTGTGAGTGTGCTGAGAAATGTGTGCAAATAGTGTTTTAGTTTGTATGCATATACCGGTACAGTGATGTGTGGTTGTTGAGTTATCTGACTTAATCTTTTTCAGTGCTTCAATACAGTTCTGGCAGGGGCGGGGCCAAAGGGGGGTGTCACTGGCCACCCTTGAAATCAGATTGGCCACCCTGCCTGGCCACGCCCACCAGAGCTGTCAATCACTTTGTTCATATAGTTTTGTGGAACACTTTGCTAAAAACCACAAAAACAGATGTTTCCAGCTGTTATAATCTCTGATTTATTAATATGCAGAAACTGTTATAATTTTACTTTATAGTAATTTTGCACATAAACAGGCAGACTGTTTTTGATGGCGTACAGTGAGACTGTGGTGTTTAANAACAGGGTTTAAATGCTTGGTTAAACAAGTAAGTTTTCAGAAGTTTTTTGAATTTCAGAAGTGAGTCAGCAGTACGAATATGTTGGGGGAGAGAGTTCCATAAGGTTGGAGCAGCTACAGAAAAAGCTCTGTCCCCAATGGTGCGATGTTTTGACGTTATTGTGTGAGAGAGGAGGTTGGAGGTCGAAGATCTGAGACAGCGAGAAGGGCGATGGTGACGCAGAAGGTCAGACAGATAACAAGGGGCGAGGTTATTGAGGGCCTTGTAGGTGATGAGTAAGATCTTGAAGTGAATGCGCTGCTGAATGGGAAGCCAATGAAGGTTTTTTAGGACCGGGGTTATGTGATCTCTCTTGTTGGTATGAGTGAGGAGCCGTGCAGCTGAGTTTTGAACATACTGAAGTTTCTTTATGTGTGTGGATGGAAGACCATAGAGTAGGCTATTGCAGTAATCTATTCTAGAGGAGATGAAGGCGTGGATGAGAGTTTCAGCTGCAGTAGAAGACAGAATAGGACGGAGACGGGCAATATTTTGAAGGTGAAAGAAGGCTGTTTTAGTGATATGACGGATGTGTGCTAGGAAAGAGAGTGAGGGGTCAAAAATGACTCCCAGGTTTCTGATCTGAGAGGATGGAGTGACTGTGTAACCGTCAATACTGAGCGTGAAATCTTTGGAGGAGGAGAGAAGGGATTTGGGTCCAGTTATGATTAACTCAGATTTATTGCAGTTGAGCTTGAGGAAGTTTGTACACATCCAACTTTTTAGGGCATTGAGGCATTTTGTTATAGAGGAGAGACAGTAGTGGAGGTGATGTTTTTAGTAGATAGGTAGAGTTGGCTGTCATCGGCATAGCAGTGAAATTGGAGTCCATGGTGGCGAATGATACGCCCAAGGGGTAGCATGTAGATGATGAAAAGAAGGGGACCAAGAACCAAGCCCTGAGGGACACCATGGGTTACTGGGGTGATATCGGATGTGCAGTTGTTTATGGAGATTAATTTACTGTTTATTTTTTAAGGGTTTAAAAAAATATATAAAAGCACTGTATATTAGGGATGTGGAGATTCACCGATTTGAACCGGTGGTCCGATCATGACGTGTAAAATCCGACTGCACCGGTAGCTTCAGCGAGCATCGGCTCAGCTGACTGCTAATTGCGCAACGTATCGCTCTCTCTTGTCTCCCATCGGTGAAAACAATGGTTACATCGATTAGTTCAGGGTGTCCAGCCTTTTTCCTCTCACGAGCTACTTTTATACTGAGCAGCTCCACGCGGGTTGTGGGGCGAGCTGCAGGTGCTGTAAACGCTGTGTGTGTGCGCGCGTGTGTGTGTTTGTGTGTCCACCACCGAGTCAGCGCTCGTTCACGTGACGTTTAACGGAGGTTTCGTGGCTCTGCTGCTGTCCTAACTCGTTACCCGGAGGGGCGTGGGGGAGAACCGTCCCGCTATTTAACAGCAACGACTCCGCGTTAAACCGGTTGATCAGTTTATAGTTTATCTGTTTTGTCCTCATTTTGTTGAACGCACCATCAGTAAAACTACGGAAGCCAGGTGGCGCGCAGCCGCAGTTAGAAAACCTGGTAGAACAGGTGAGGAGGAGATGAGCTACATCAGAGAATCTGAATGGTTTCTGCTCCGTTAGCACTAGAATCTGTTAGTCAGTGTTAGACACATGTTGAAGTTATTTACACAATGCACAGAGTTAATGTTGGAAATGTTGGTTAGAGGAGTTTTAACAAGTGGTTTAGTCAAATTACAGACAGAAAACACTAATAATTAAAGGAGGATCTGAGGAAAGGGCTTTGTTAATGGTTCACATCTTTTATTATTTATTTTTAAGAGGCCTATTCTTTTAAATTGGCTATATTAATTAATTGTTAAAAAAGTATAGAGATTTACTTTATTGATCCCTTGGGGAAAATCCTAAGGTAAATTCAGTAACAGTTGAGACGAACAACAAATGTAACATTTTTGCTGATGATTCTTATTTATTAGGAATAAAACAATCCTCTTGTCTGATCCATAATGAAGTGCATTTTTTAAAGTAGAATTTATTGATTTATCAAAAACAATAAAGTATCAAATAAATCTTTCACAGAGAAAGAGAGAGATAAGTAATTATGATGATTTTTTTAAAAACAGACGTGGATTTGAAAATTCTCTGTGATGTGTTGAATCGTTTCAAATCGCACCATGAATCGCATCGAATCGAATCGCATCGAATCGAATCGCATCGAATCGCCAGCAAGGATGAATCGTATCGAATCGTATCGGCAGAGGCTTCACCGTATCGTCAATGTATCGAATCGCTGGGAGCGTATCGAGATACGAATCGAATCGGCCTCAGTGGTGGGGATTCACATCCCTACTGCAGACGCTTTCACACGCACGCACAGACACACACACAATAACGGATAATTTAGCTGGAGGGATGTATTTTTTGGCTGATCTGGGAGCGCCACCCTCACCCGCTGCAGAATTCTTCAAATTGGTTAAAGGACTTGGAAAGAGGTCGCGCACTCACGCACCGGGCAGAGATNGTGGCTGTGAACGTAGCCATCATAGCCACAGTGGCTACGTTCATAGCCACTGTGCTATGAACATGGCTATGATGGCTGTCCATCATAGCACACAATGGCTGTGAACGTAGCCACGGTGGCTGTGAACGTAGCCATCATAGCCACTGTGGCTACGTTCATAGCCACTGTGCTATGAACATGGCTATGATGGCTGTGAACGTAGCCACAGTGGCTACGTTCATAGCCATTGTGCTGTGAACATGGCTATGATGGCTGTGAACGTAGCCACTGTGGCTACGTTCACAGCCATTGTGCTATGAACATGGCTATGGTGGCTGTGAACGTAGCCACTGTAAATACTTTAAAATACCACTGTACTTTAAAATATGCAAATTCAATGTAATATTCATTAGTTGTTTTCTTAGAAAAAATTTTTTTTTCATAATGTCTAGACAGGGATTTGATCCTAGAACGCCAATATTAGTTGCAGATGCTCTACCCATTACACCAGAAGCCTTCACTTGACTAGTACCAGGTCTTCCTCTGTCTCAAACACCTCTTCCCCTACCTATTAAAACGTAGCTGTACTTTCAAATACCCAAATTCACTGTAATAATATAATTAATAATTAAATTATTTGTTTAATTAAATAAAGAATGAAATGGTTGATTTTATATTGCCCAAGACGGGATTCGATCCTTAAGCTACTGAATTCGGAGCAGATGCGCTGACCATTACACCACCGGTCCGTGTACGCATAAAGTTAGATTTTGCTCTGTCATACACATTTACTCACAACAAGCGAGCAGGTGGTTTGCGGGTCTAATGTCACCGCGGAGCGTAAATGACCATAATAACACTATGCTGAACTGAAAGATTAATTTTTCTTCTTTCTAAACCCGTTTGAATTTTTTTTTTAATATCACAAACCACTGAGGAGTGCAGAAATGTCAACGAGGACGTGCTTGGTGTTAAAGGATTGAGATAACAAATTCTGGACAGTGTCCATTTGTGGGACATTAGAAAATTATGGTAAATGCAGGACAGTCCCGAACAAAACGGGACATCTGGTTAGCACCGCACAGCCACGTTAGAATAATATGACCAAGCACAAGTTCAAAGTAAACCAAAGGCATTCACTAAACATCAAATATGAACAAAGTTTAAAATATGAACAAAGTTTTTAACTACTGTGCTTTAAAACTGCCAAAACAATGCTTATCAGTTCAGCATTGACCTGTCGCAAAACCTTTAACGTAAAGGAATCCGTCCGGGCAGCGGCCGCTGTTGTCACAGCAATTCATAGCCACAGCCATTGGCTGGTCTGATGGCTACGGGAGAGCAGTCACAGCCATTTGTGGCTACGGGCGCGCCCTAATGGCTGTGGGCGCGCCCTAGTGGCTGTGGCTACAACCGGAGCTCGGCCTCCCTCCTGGGTGGGGGGAATTATATTTGTTCAGGTAGATGATTTTGCGACAGTTGAAATTCCACTTTTGACCAGTAGGGGCATAAGCAGGAAAGTCGTCCAGTGTTGCTTTAAACTGTTAGTCAATGTTTCATCAATCAAATATAATTTGAGTTGCATTACTGTTTTGCGGGTCAGACATTGAAAAGTTTGGAGGCTAGTGGTATGGGATAATTATTTATTATGCTAATTAGCAACGTTAAACCATAAGGGGTTAAAACACCATCAGACAAATGTAGCATGCGATCTGATACTAACAGAGTTTTACAGGTAGCTGTCTTGTTGGGAGGAGGAGTTTCCCAGTCTGCACCGATCCTATCATACCNGTTTTGTGCTCCCTCTGGTGTCCGTTTTAAATTACTGCATTAAAAAGTTACCAGATCGTTTCAGCTTCTAAACGCCAATATCTACCTGTTGAAATGTCTCCTCAGCCTTCATAGCTTTCTACAGGAGCGGTTATTTACTCTTTCAAAGAAATCAGCTGTGTTCAAGCAGGGAGAGATTGAAAAAAAAAAACAGGAATCATGAGCTAAAAACACTCCAGCGCTAGCATAACAGCTAGCCACTTTGGGTTAGCCTAACCCTCGTGAGACACGTGACTTCCTGGGTACCGTGACGGCGATGGAGATCTTGCAATCGTGGTTTTCCGGCTGTAATCACCAGATGGGGCTGAGTGACTTTTCATTAAAGTGGCTCTCTGGAGCATTTTTCTCTGTATCAAAGTTTTCTAAATGTTTTAAATGATATTTCAGGTCTAAACTATGATCTATGGGTTGAGTTCCACAACATCTGTCATTCTGATGAAGACCCTCCTTCCTCCTAGAGACCCCTTTCCATTCTTTCTTGCCGCCGACATTTTTCAGCCAATGAAATTCAAATTTCTGCATTCTCTCAACATGCACGCGCATCGACCAAACCTGTACCAGTAGGGGGCGCTGTCGTACAGGACGCTCCGTGTGTTTCTCTGCCGTCTCAGCCGTTCACTGAGGACTCACAGCTCATTTCTACTAAAAACCTACCCATTCTCCAGCTGGATTTATTTTAATTTTTAAACCTTTCACCTCACACAATGGCAAGGCTTGACAGGATTATGTGTTTATTTTGGTCAGAAAGTTCATCCAGGGCCGAGTCAAGTTCAGCTTCAGAGTCCAGCAGCAGCTCTCTGCTAACAGAACTAATATCAGAAGCAGCAGGGACAGAGAGGGCTCATCAGACCCTCGTAGTATTGTTGGAATAAGATTGTGAACTGTGAGTGATTAAACCCTACACATTGAGCTGTACAGTTCATGTCCAAAGTACTGTATATGTGCCGCGTGCACACGCGACCGGATGCGCGTGTCGAGATGTTTTGAGGAGGAGCCTTTGGACACTAGATTCAAAAACTGCTCTCCTGATGAAATCCTCCGGAGTGCTGCTTTAACTCTGTAAAGGGTCATATTAGCACATACTGGCTCAAGGAAAAGATTTAAAAATATGAAAAAGTTGCACATTATCACTTTAAGGGACTTCTACCTGCTTTGCTGCCTCTGTCTGCTGTCTCCTCTGCTTTGATTCCCTCCTCCTGTCTCCCCCTCTCCAGGAGCATCCTGTTGCAGCACGCACACTGTCCACTCTTGCTGTCTGCGAGAGAATGAACTTCTTCTTCAGGTGATTTTTAATGGCGGTTGGCAACCAACTCAAGGAGAATTACCGCCACCTACCAGACTAGAGTGTGGATCAGGAAATGAGCGAGAGAAACTCACTCAAATTCCTTGCAACAGCTTGTTTCCATCAAGTAACTAAAGTACATCATAATATGTACAGACGTTCGTCACACCTCATCCCTGACCCATCATTCACACAACCACATTCTTGTTACCTAAAAAACATCACCAAACCATTCACACCCAACAGTGAAACAAAATTCTAACACAGTCGACCATCAGCAATACGATTTCTGGTATTCCACTAGAATATCCCTAGTGACACGACGAGCCGCCATTCCACACCTGAGTGTTGGACGACCCCTCTCTAAGCATTCCTTCTACCTCTTCCCATTGCATCCCTTTTATATCCCAACATTTTTCTGCAGACCGGACTATTATCTTAATCTTCTCCGTCTTCCTGTCAGTTTGTGCCGAACAATTTATTACATCCACCATGAACATCACAAAATTCCTTTTATTTACGATCAGTGTATCCTCCTTCACCTTATGACACCCTTTGCACGAGCTTTCTGCAAGCACTTGATTCACAGGAGCTCCTGCCTGGCCTGCTACCTGTTTTGCCGCCTCAGCATATGTGAGTCCCTGGGACAACTTCACTCTTTGTACTTCTGCAGCTTTTTTGCTAGCAACACACCCTCGGTGCAGCACTATGTTCCCCCCAACAATTGCAGCACAACAGTTTGACTCCTTCCACACACTTTCCATATTCATGATCTCCCGCACATTTCCCACATCTCTGTTTCCCCCTGCAGAGCGCAGCAACATGATCAAATTTTTGACACTAGAAACATCTCGGCGGTGGTGGAACATACGGACGTACCTCATAGCTCACATACCCAAGGAACACTCTCGAGGGCAAACTCTGTTCCTCAAATCTAAGCGACACAGACAAACTATCCCCTCTTATGCCATCGCGTGTAACCTTTAGGCGTCTCACTTCAGATACTTTAGCACCACGAACATTATTCAAAATGTCCTCAACCGACACAGATGTATGCACTCCCCTTATAACCCCGAGCACAAGGCGTCTAGTCTCAAACACCGAGCATTGCACCTTCTTCGCTTCCAACCTATTTACTTTCAGTGCCTTATCCTTGTCTCCACAACTGACCAGGAGGGTACCTTGTCTCATCACTTTTGCAGCCACCACCTCTTCCAACACTTTATTTATAGTCTTCGTCAGGTAAATGGGGTTCCAGTTTCCAAATGATGCTCCTTCCTGAACCAATTGTATAAGTACCTTGAAGTCTACCGGTCGAGTCATCCATCCGTTCACCCCGTCCCTCTTTATCCATCTCATCCGTAAGTGACAAGTCTCCCTGTTGTCATTGTTTCCTTCTTTTCCGTTTACTACTCAATGTTTCTTCAGAAGACCAAACCTCTGCACTTCCGCTTCCGCTCTCACTATCTTCCACATCGCTACTGAAACTGCCGGTTTCTCCCGCCATTCCTTCCCATTCAGAGCCTTGTTTTACCATCCGCCGACCCCTTCCCGTTGCACCTAGTTCACGCAGCGACCGCCGCTCGGCCACGGCCACATTCTCCTCTTTGTCTCTCAAGTCCAAGCTGGCGTCTCTTCGACACGTTACCTGGTTTGCTCTCTGAGAACACTGAGTAAGGAGCGAGAGAATGAACTCTGTTCAACTTCTGATTTAAATGATTTGAAGAATTCTGTCAGAATTAGCTTGTTAGAGTGGCTCTTTATCATGAAACTTCTTCTCAGGAAGTTCTGTAGTTGCCTGAGCGCCTCTCTATTTTCTTTCCCAGCATTTCTCATGTTTTCTTAATAATAAAGAAACATGTCCCAAAATCACCAATACATAATCTGATTGGTCATCTTATGGTCCAATGGGCCTTTTAGCCCATGTGGGTCACATCATTTAGACCAGGCATATCCAAAGTGCAGCCTGGGGGCCACTTGTGGCCCTCAGAGGGATTTTGTGTGGCCCTCAACAGAATTTTAAGAATGATATAATTTAGTCCTCCTGCTGGATGTTGATGTAGAGAAATGCTTTCTGATATTTTTTGTTTAGATTTTCACTAAGAGACCCAACAAACAAAAATACTGGTAAATTTGAATATTTTTAAAATACAAAATTTTCTATCTAATCAAACTTTTTGATTTTTATTAATCAGGTTTTTCAAGATAATTAAAATTTCTGGTAAATAGAACCAACACCTTCCCTGACATTTACTAAAAAGCAGGCTTGTCAGTTCTGTTCATAAAACATGATTGAAGTTTTTAACTAAAAATGGTCGACCAATCAGATCCAGTGACTTTAATGCTCTTTATTATTGAGTCAAACATATGCGATCCCTGTACGTCTTGTATTTACAAAGATTCTGTTCATTAAAATTGTGCATTTATAAAGAATTTGGGAGCAGAACAAATAAATAAAATCACATTTTGCCATTTCTTTTTATTTAAAAAATATTCAAACTTTTGTGGCCCTCATGGACTTTACACTTGGGGATTTCGGCCCTTGTGCAGAAAAGTTTGGACACCCCTGATTTAGACCAATCAGCAGCCATAGATGAGCTGGTAATATCCAAAAAAGGGTTTTAAATAAAGGCAGCTGGACTTGTTTGGTTCTTTGAAGACATTTCACTGCTCATCTGAGTAGCTTTGTCAATTCTGTCTATAGTAAAGGAGAGAGCCGTGGCATGTGGGTGGGTTATGGCATGTCTAATGTTACGTTTCTTGCATAATGTTTTTGTTTTGCAGCACCTCGCCTGGCCTTGTTTGGCTCCTTGTCATCAAGGTAAAAACATTCTAATCCTGTTGCTTAAAACTGTTTTTAATCTGGTGTTTTTTCATTGGACCTGCATGTTCTGCAGCATTGTGCTCTACTAAGGAGCATTTTTGTGAATGTTCCGATGATCTTTTAAAGAAAACATTAATATTGATTAATTCACATGCTAATATAACAAACGTCTTATTTTTTTGGGACTTTTTAGTGTCAGGGTTAGTCCTTATATTAATGCTTTGATGTCTGTTTACACATATTCAGTTAATCAAATCAAAAATGTTATTGTTAAAATAATTTTTCTTTTACAGGCCCATTTCTATTTTTGCAATTCAACAGAAGGGCCTGCACAGCAGTGCAAAAAGTGATAATACTAGCACAAGGTGAGCTCATCTAAATAACGGCTGTAATTGACATTCAGCCATCACAGAGGATGGGGTCTATAGAATATCTCGTTCGTCTTTCTGTTTCAGTTTGGTGCCAGTCAGAGAGAAGAGCACTGCAGTGGCAGCAGCCAAACCAGCGTCTGTAGCCACCAGCAAAGGGGAGTATGTTGTGACTAAGCTGGACGACCTGATTAATTGGGGACGCAGGGTGAGTATCTGAAAGGATGCTGGTTGTGTTAACATAGAGCTTGTGTCTTTGATGCTTTCACACTTGGCATTCTCAAAATAACTTGACAGTCTCAAATGGGAATGAGTCTGTGTAGCATAAAACAAATTCAACCAGGTACTTTTTTTTTTTTTTTGCAAATGTGACTCCACAGTTACCTGTGTGGCTGCTAAATTTTTTGTCTCTTGATTTGTCGCCTTACAGTCCCTGACTGTCAGGAAGCACAGGTGGAGTTTTTGTGAATTACAATAATGCAAGTTTTAAACAAGTCTTATTTGTTATGTTTAAGCATTAGTTCCAAACATGCTTAACAAACTATTATGAAAAGGGGGAAAACCCCACCCTAGAACAGTTACTGTTCACTGACGGCAAATTGTCAGTGATCTCATGTCACCTTAAGTTTTCTGGTGTAAAATAGTTTGAACACGATTTTGAAACATTGAAATCAAGGAGTCTGTTTTAGATGATGCCACTGTTGTTTAGTTGCCTTTATTGTTGAATGTATTTCAACCATCAGAACTCTCTGTGGCCTATGACTTTCGGCTTGGCGTGTTGTGCAGTGGAGATGATGCACATGGCCGCTCCTCGTTACGACATGGACCGCTTTGGAGTCATTTTCAGAGCAAGTCCCCGACAGGCAGATGTTATGATTGTGGCAGGAACGCTGACCAATAAGATGGCACCAGCTCTGAGGAAGGTGAGAAGAAAAACGGCAAGGATGTAACTTTTAGGATCAATAATTATCACCTTCTTATAAAATAGTACAGTTCACGTGATGCTTGAACACAACTGCAGTTTCAGATCTGATCAGGTCTGGTGGTTGAAAGTGTGATGTGTTTTTGTTCACATTCTGTCGATGCTGACAGTGATGTCAGTCAGATGTTTCTGCTAGCAGCGATGGGAACAGTATAGCTGTGTTAATTCTGACTGGATTAAGACCAGCCTGTCGTGGATTTTCCTCCAGCTGAATCTACAGATTAGTTCTGAGTCAGACTTCTATAGCCACAACTAAACAACTTCTTCCATCCCACAGGTGTATGATCAGATGCCCGAACCCAGATACGTCATTTCCATGGGAAGGTGAGTTAACACCCTTTTGACTTTAATCATGTTATATGAACGAGAGATCAAGTGATTTTTGGCCCAAATCCAGTTTTTTTAACCAGCTGCTTGAACAAAAATACATAATCCTCCACTTTTAAATGTCATCACCTCAAATGACATATGTGTTAGATAAAATGCATACAGCAGTCAGCTAGACAGCTGTTTCATTCATGTAGAGGTTAAGCCAGGCGTGCCCAAGTCCATTCCTCGAGAGCTACTCTCCTCCCTGCTCAAACACACCGGAATTCCCTCATCAGCAAATCATTCAGCTCCGCAGAGGTAACGAGCCGTTCATTTGATTCAGGTGTGCTGGAGATGGATGCATGCAAGAGTTCCTGGATAGTAGCTCTCGAGGACTGGACTTGGGCACCCCTGGGCTAAGCTAACAGAAACACACTTCTAGTTATACAGTGGGTTTTTTTTATGGATTAACAGAAATTTGAGCTCAAGAACAGGTGCATGAGTGAGTGAGTGAGAGAGGGGGAGGGAGAGAGAATAGGAACACACAAAATACAGTAAGAGCATGAAGAGATATTTAAAATATATATTTTAACTCACTGCTGGTGACTCAATGTGAGGAAAACTGAAAAATGGTCTACTTAATGTTTGTAGTGTAAATGTCTTTGTGTGAAACTTGTTGTAAATACATAATTATATCCTAAATTTGTAGTTCTGGTACTTCCTGATAATCTTTAAATGTTTTATTTGTAATGACATCACTGTTGGAGAGAAGGGAAGCATTACAAAACCAAAAGTATGTGTTTTGTTTGTCTTTCAGATAGACAAAAAAATCCAGTCTTATGTTGTACGATTCTACTTCTTTTATACTCTCCCTAGTCACCCAGTCATCAGTGTATTATACAGCGACACCATGTGGTCACAAGTAATATTACAATGATTATTTAGGAGGACACAATATATACAATATCAACACAGTATGTTTACAGCTCTTAACAGCTTTGTTTGTTGTTTTTTGTGGAGGCAAGCTACAGAGAAAAAGGAGTCTGTATTTGCTGCAATATTAAAGAGAAATGGGAAATCCACTGGTATAGGGAGAGCTCTAACTTTAGTCAGAAAACTGTGGAATAAAAACAAAGAAAACCCACAGACACCCTGCTCTGTGTTTTAGGTGCATAAACTAAGCTTAGTAGTTGGAAAATGTTCATATCAGGTGGCATTATATTATTATCATTATTATTATTATTATTTTTGTTGCTATATTGGATAATCTGTTATTTCTTTAAGACTTTGCTACTTTGTGAATTTCTTTGAACTTTTCGTTTATTTAAATACAACTAGAGAGTTCACGAGCGTCCTGGTATTAGAGTACAGGTCACAATCCAGATGTGAGCTGGACTGTATTTTTTTCAGGGGCTGATTTTAAGTTACATCATCTGTAAAGGTTTTCACACTACACATGGTGGCAGTATTGTCCTGTTGTTTTTTATACCTATTGTACTTTAACACAAATCTACATAACATGCTTTGGTTCACATTCTCAATGATACAAATGTGTTTTTCTTCTTGTAGCTGTGCTAATGGAGGAGGGTACTACCACTACTCTTACGCTGTGGTCCGAGGCTGCGACCGAATCGTACCAGTGGACATTTATGTTCCAGGTAAGCTTGGCTTTCTCACAGTATGCAAAGAATTATAAATGCTCATTCTTTACTACATAGAAGTAAGAAGTTATTATCCACCTTAAATATTAGTTAGCCTTTGAGCTGCTGGTCTCTTTAAGGTTTGTGATCAATTTTGGGGCTTCCTTTTGTAGCGTTATGAACTCTATTTTTATATAGGTTATGACTTGGCTACTACTGTAAATTCACTAATAAGTTTTGTCAGTTTTACACGGAGAAATATCTCTGATACTTTCACTTTTTAGTGCTTACAGCTGTTCTAGGTTCTATCTGACGTCACAATGAGTAGATCATGTACTTTAATATTGACGAATAGAAATCTGAAACCAGAATTAGACTTCAGGATTTTATTAAGAAAAGACGGACAATTATCACAGATAAGAAAGAGGTAGTTAGCAGGTGGTCAGCATTAAGTCATTCACGATGGTAAGGTGTTCTGAATTGATCTTTAAATAAGTTTTAGTAATCTGAGTCTCATGATGGTTTAGGAGACTAGGGATTTTACTTAATTTAGATTAAGGATTCTGATGGGGCTTAAGAGTTACTGATGGATCAGTGACTAGTTTGAGTGAGCTAAGGTTGTTAGCTTTTATCAAAGTAGCCTTTCAGCTTTACCAGGTTATGGTTGACTCACTGTACCGGGTGGTCTCGATGGATCCGGCCGATGTGAACTCGCCTCGTCAAGGTGGGGGCCACCCAGCCGGGGAGAGACGTCCGCTCGGGGAGGTGGATCGCCAGCAGGACAAACCGGGCGGTCCGAGAGTACCAGTGGTAGTGAGTTTCAGTCCATAATCCATGGTGACACGAGTGTGAGGCTCATATTGAGTTGAAGGGAAAACGGCTTGTTTTCTCTTCAGGAGCCGGAGGTGAGATCGGCCGCCAGGGTGAGAGGCCGTCTCCAGGAGCGGGTCAGCTGTGTAGAGGTTGACAGCTGAGGTGTTGTCTGACTCGAGGCTGAATTAGAACTCAGTAGCTTTCGGGGTCGGAGAGCTATATATGGAGTCTTAGGGAACGTGGTGAATGAAAATGCATTATTAATGTCACGTGACTCAGATCACTAACTCTCATTGGTTAGGAAGTAATATATGATTTAACCTTGTAGCAAAGTATGTATGTGAAATAATACTGATGCAGGATCAACATTCATTAATACTGGAAGAAAATGCATTAATGACATTAAGACATTTTAAGACAGTTTGATTAAGAGTAATGACGTTTAGAAGGAGACTTCTGTCAGTCTTTGAGTTATTATTAACTAAAGAGTGAATCCAGTGGAGTCTTCCCGAAAAACGACCTTGATCTGGGAATGTTAATCCAGGTTAACATAATAAAAAAGTCATTTTATTCCAAGTTATTGGGAAGAAGATGGTTAATATTTTTGATGATCACAGAGGTCAAAGTTCAGAGGATATAACGTATTTGGCTGCGTTACACTTTTTTATTTTAGCAAGACACAAACTGCTTAGAGTGGAAAAAAAGTCTGACCTCTGCTACATCCAAAACTGTTGAGATAAAGTAAATGCTAGCTTAAAAAATGTTCTCGAAATAGCATAATATAACTTTAAAAGTTTCAGAAATCTAAAACAACTTAATGCAAAGGAAGGATTGGATTACTTGGCTTGGCTTCTTCCTCAGTTACACATCAGACCTCTTAGCACCCTTCACATTGATCACATGCTTTAAGGTTCTCAGCCAGAGGTATTTAGTGTGTCCTTAACTGAAAACTGAAAGAGACAACGTTGGTATCCTAAAGCTCTGAAACGATCTGCTTGGAAATGTCAGGTCAGCTGAATCAGTGACCTCTTTTAATGTCCTTGTTAAAAACACTTGTAGAAGATGTAACCCTCATTCTACTTCAGTGGAAATTTTAATGGATCTGTTTCTTTCCAAGGTTTCTACAGCAAATTCTTTTTAAACTGTTATTTAATTTAGCTTTTTTTAAACATGTTGATAAGATAAAGGTTATACCTTTGAAAACATATTAGTCATGTGACTGTGGGATCTGCCAGCATTGTTGTTGCTGTCATTGTAACTTTGGCAGCATAATACTGTTTTGTATTTCTCAAATTCCCTTCATTCACCATGAACATGAACTGCTTTTCATCATTAATTACAGCCATAATATAAAGACCTGATAATCTATGGTTTTAATTTGAGCTAATGGTTTCTGTGGGTTGTTTTAGGTTGTCCTCCCACTGCAGAAGCTCTCCTCTATGGGATCTTACAGCTGCAGAGGAAAGTCAAGCGTGAGAAGAAGATAAGGATCTGGTACAGGAAGTGATTGTGTTGTATGTATCTGTGTGTTTGTTGCAGTGTTTGCAAAAACACGTTGGACCGTCGGACATTACCGACGTAATTTAAAATTGTCCGATGTAAAGCTGAAAATCGTCGGACACTTTGTCCGGCGTGCTGCTTCTCCAGTTGTATCTCTCTCTCTTTTTCTCTCTCTGTCGTTCTCTTGCTCGCGGCGCGCGCCTCTCACTCGCTCGCTTCTTTTCGCACATGCACCTGTCTCATTCACGCGCATTCGCTCGCGTGCTGATGAGAAATGTCGAACTATTTCTGCAGCCTTTGTTGCCTCTGATCATTTAGGAGGTTCTGGGGTGTTTTATTCTCCCCTGGAGCTTCTAGGTGGACTAGACTCTCTGACGTTACAGCGTTCAGATTCAGAACCAGTGAGATCTGCGTCGGCCTCTGTCTTCTCTAATATTAACTTCCTAAACCAACTGTAACCACCACGATTTAGTTTTTATTCAGTCTGTTCTTCCTTGTCCATCATTATGTAAAGATCAAACAAACAGTTCCGTCGGACAATATTAAAATACATCGATAATATCCGACGTGTTTCCTTCCTGATGAGACACAGAACAGCTGATGAGGTTTCACCTGAAAGTGCTGCTGGTCGTCCCAAAACAAAGCCAATATGATCTAGTAACTGGTTACTTTAGGATGAGGAACCAAACTACAAGAGAAAGAAGTATTAAGAATGAAGGAGCGAGAACAGGAGGATCATCTGTGAACTCCACGGCTTATTCTGCTGTTATGGTTACAGCCTCTGAAGAGGACAGTGGGATGAAGGAGAGAATAGAATAGAATAGAAATCATTTATTGTCCCACAGTGGGGAAATTCAGGTGCACCAGCAGCAAAGTTACAGATTAATATGAATAAATAAATAAATTTAAATAAAAAATAAAAATAACTACCTGACTGTAAAGTAATTTAGAGCATAAACAATATTAACAGCATAATAAAATACTGCTCAATCATTAAAATGACATAATCAGATCCTGATTGACAGAAAAGTGAATCTGAACAGAATTCCTGAATGAAATTAGACCAGCAGCATCCTGGGTCTCTAGAGTCAGACTGACTCAGTATTATGATGGTCTGATTTTGTATAGGAGTTGTGCTTATTTCCTCTTGTTGCCTGTCTTTTAACCACATTCTTAGTGCCTTTTAAACTGCTGACAGTTTTTTTAAAATTGAGTTTTAGACGAATCATTAAAGATATTTTTATACTTGGCCTGTTGTTCTTTGAACTGTTCTGTTTTATTATTGTATTTACTGTCTGTATTTGACTGTGTTCAGTGCTTTGGGCTGCCTTGATTGGTGGTGGGAAGGCGTTATATTAATCAGGTCACTATAATACCCACTATTAGATACAGATCTGCAGCACGTGAGGACATTGTCCTACGTGAGTCAAAAATGTCCTGCCTGAGACGCTTCCACGTCTGCCAGTTTGGCAGGCGGGGCTCAAAAGTTTTCACGAACACTGTAAATGTATTCTGGTTGCATTTGGAGCATTGCTCCTCCTTCACGTAGAGCTGCAGAAAGGCCAATAAATTAATTATTGTAATTTATACACTGCTGGTTATTTTCATCCCAACACGTCAGCGGTCACTGTTGTTTTCTGTTGCTTTAAATCTGCCGTTATTCTGAGAATCACCTGAATTCATGTGGGATTTCTCATTTATAACATCAGAGTCACTCAAGTCTAAACTAGATATGAGTAGTAAACCACATGATCTTAAATGTTATTTTCAATAAACTTGATTTTTTTGAATATCCATGATTGTTGCTAGTTGTGTAATTTTTGTACCTTCTGTGCCACCAGGTGGCCTCTGCTGTCACCACCTCTGACCATGTTTGGTTTTTGTAAACTTTCACCAGTGGTTAGAGGGAAAATGCATGTTTGTTCTAAGCAGATGCACAAAGTGAAATGTCAAGTTAAAGATTTATGTCGCCTTTAGCATATTTAGCTACAACTGCATCTGTGCACACACATTTACTGTAAACACGTTGGAATAATTAAGTATGCAAATACATTTTATGCATCTCGGATGTGAATCAGTAGAGCCATATAGGATCAGTCACCTGTGTTGTTGCAGAGTTCATGAGTTACACGTTAAATCTTTTCTATTTAACGTTACCTGGATGAGTTTGGGCGTTGATGGTTGATTAAAACAGGTTAAAGTTAAGTCAAGTAGTGTGTCACTAAATGAAAACGTGTTTGGTGTAATGTTTTCAGGACATCTATATATACTCGGTTCAGAGTTCCTGGACAAGTTAAAATGAGGCATAATGGAACAACATATCAGTGACAGAATTAAAATATACTTAAATACACATTCTTATAAGTTTGATTAAATTAGAAAGTTTTGTCTCATGCTTAAAGATCACCATATTAATTAGAAATGCTAGGATGTCTGTGATAAATGAGTCTGATCCATGAATGTGTCAGAAGTTACTTATCTAGACAAAAGGCATACTGACTAATTTAAATAAATATATGCAATTTTACTGACATTTGGAGAGCTTCTGAGACACACTCAGGATACACAGTCAGTTTAAACGTGTTAATAAACAGTTATGACAACACTGGTGAAAGCAGCTCACCCAGAATTGTTGATTTGACCTTTGAGTTAGTGCTTTGAAAGCAAGATTCAGAATATTTAAATGTAGCCATGTTATATTTTTTTGGCAACTGAGAAAGCTAAATCGTCAAATGAGTTTAAGACAAATGATTATTTAGAAGGAACTGGTATATTTCCAATTATGAAGACAGATTAACTTCAGTGAACACATCTCAATAATTGATTTTCAGCCTCAAATGATAAAATTCCTCTAAATGTACCGTAAATATCATCTGAATAATGATTAGTTTTATAACTGTATTATTCATAGCCTATCTATTATTTTAGATTTCAGTTTGATACACCTCTCCAGCAGGTCATTTTGAGCCACAGGTGTCGCCCTCTGCAGGTCACTATAATAACTGCAGACTAGTCTGAGGGTTGGCTTAATTTTTCAAAATGGCTTGTTCCAATTTTAATATAATCCAACGACGGCACTGTGTTTGTGACTGTATTTTACCATTAAACGTTTATAAATAAAAAATAAACTGACTGTAAACACATCAGCGCCGTGCACCGGAAGTGACGTGTCTGTTATTTGCCAGAATCTTAAAGATGGCGGCGTTGGTGGGTAAGTGATGTTTTGACTAAATCGAATCCTGCTTTTATTTACTAGTATTAAGTTTACAGACTCAAATTTCTGTGGACATTTAAAATATCCATGTAAAAGACCCATAGTTAGTGATTTGACTGTTTAGTGAATCGTATTTGTAACTTTTATTGAACGTACACACTGACCTTGCGCCATCTGCGTTAGCATAGCGGCTCACCAGGTCAGCTAATAGATTTACCTAAGCTCGCCTGTAATGTTTGCAGCTGTTAACAAACATGATCTAATGAGCGATATATTTTAAATATCCAGACTGATTTTCTCGCAATATTTTAATTTAATAATTAATTTTATGTTGTCGATGACCTGACTCCGATGCGCCCGTTTACGCCAGTGTTTTAGACACTGCTGTGCTGCGATTATGAAACCAAACAGTATGTGAAACCTCTTGACAGTTTGGGATTTTTATGTAGATATATGATCACATTACTGCAACCATTGTCAGTTAACATTTTAACAGCTTATCTAAGTATACTTTACAATTCGTCTACCACTTGAACACCATCCAAAGATGTTATTGTCATTTACTTTATACCAATACACCTTTAGAGTTGGAAATGATCACATTTAAACTCCACTTTTAGTTTAGGTGACATATATTTAATTCTCTACTCCATGATTTACATAAATGACATAGTGCTGACTTTTAAAACACTTTTTTTGGAGAATTTCAATGCAGTTTGTTAAGGAATTATAAAAAAAAATTGATTTGTTCTTGAAGCTAATGACTGATGTCACTCTTCAGTACATCTTGCTCCATTTGAGCAAGAGCACACATTTTTCAGAATGTGAATGAAACAAATAACAGAATAAATACTCCCTAAGCTTTTCAAATGTGACAGATTACTGAATGATAACGTTTATTGTGGCATGAAACTAAGCAGACTTTTACCATCAAATGTTACCGTCATTGTTTTTTTTAATGACTTAGGGAACCTAATGTATAATTCTGTAATCCAATCCTGTAAGTAAACTTAATTCAGTAAAATTAAAACTTTTAAATATTATAATTATTTTACAGTTTGTACTGTATTATAATCTTACTGTGCAAAACAGTTCCTCCAATAACAATGAGAAAAATCAGAGAGAGAATCATTCCCATCTCTTTTCTGTTTTTGTTAAGCTTGTACTGCAATTCTCTAAAACAATGTCATTATTTTATCATCATTATGGCATGTCTAATGTTACGTTTCTTGCATAATGTTTTTGTTTTGCAGCACCTCGCCTGGCCTTGTTTGGCTCCTTGTCATCAAGGTAAAAACATTCTAATCCTGTTGCTTAAAACTGTTTTTAATCTGGTGTTTTTTCATTGGACCTACATGTTCTGCAGCATTGTGCTCTACTAAGGAGCATTTTTGTGAATGTTCCGATGATCTTTTAAAGAAAACATTAATATTGATTAATTCACATGCTAATATAACAAACGTCTTATTTTTTGGGGACTTTTTAGTGTCAGGGTTAGGCCTTATATTGATGCTTTGATGTCTGTTTACACATATTGAGTTCATCAAATCAAAGATTTTATTGTTAAATAGTTTTTCTTTTACAGGCCCATTTCTATTTTTGCAATTCAACAGAAGGGCCTGCACAGCAGTGCAAAAAGTGACAATACTAGCACAAGGTGAGCTCATCTAAATAACGGCTGTAATTGACATTCAGCCATCACAGAGGATGGGGTCTATAAAATATCTCGTTCCTCTTTCTGTTTCAGTTTGGTGCCAGTCAGAGAGAAGAGCACTGCAGTGGCAGCAGCCAAACCAGCGTCTGTAGCCACCAGCAAAGGGGAGTATGTTGTGACTAAGCTGGATGACCTGATTAATTGGGCACGCAGGGTGAGTATCTGAAAGGATGCTGGGTGTGTTAACATAGAGCTTGTGTCTTTGATGCTTTCACACTTGGCATTCTCAAAATAACTTGACAGTCTCAAATGGGAATGAGTCTGTGTAGCATAAAACAAATTCAACCAGGTACTTTTTTTTTTTTTGCAAATGTGACTCCACACACTGTGTGGCTGCTAAATTTTTTGTCTCTTGATTTGTCGCCTTACAGTCCCTGACTGTCAGGAAGCACAGGTGGAGTTTTTGTGAATTACAATAATGCAAGTTTTAAACAAGTCTTATTTGTTATGTTTAAGCATTAGTTCCAAACATGCTTAACAAACTATTATGAAAAGGGGGAAAACCCCACCCTAGAACAGTTACTGTTCACTGACGGCAAATTGTCAGTGATCTCATGTCACCTTAAGTTTTCTGGTGTAAAATAGTTTGAACACGATTTTGAAACATTGAAATCAAGGAGTCTGTTTTAGATGATGCCACTGTTGTTTAGTTGCCTTTATTGTTGAATGTATTTCAACCATCAGAACTCTCTGTGGCCTATGACTTTCGGCTTGGCGTGTTGTGCAGTGGAGATGATGCACATGGCCGCTCCTCGTTACGACATGGACCGCTTTGGAGTCGTGTTCAGAGCAAGTCCCCGACAGGCAGATGTTATGATTGTGGCAGGAACGCTGACCAATAAGATGGCACCAGCTCTGAGGAAGGTGAGAAGAAAAATGGCAAGGATGTAACTTTTAGGATCAATAATTATCACCTTCTTATAAAATAGTACAGTTCACGTGATGCTTGAACACAACTGCAGTTTCAGATCTGATCAGGTCTGGTGGTTGAAAGTGTGATGTGTTTTTGTTCACATTCTGTCGATGCTGACTAGGGCTGGGTACCGTAACACGGTACTACTGTGGTACCGACTGAAAACCTTCGGTAGGTAGTAGTACCGAAAAAATTTTTTATTTTTCGATACTAGGTTTCGATACTTTTACAATAAAAATGTCCCTTTAAATGCGCCACTCCAGCCCTGCTCTGATCGGCTGTTACGACCCCCACTAGGTCTAGGAGAAAAAAAAAGGAGGTCTAACAAAAAGTTAAAGGAGACTTGTGTAAGTTGTAAAACAAAAATGATATTTATTATCATATAAACAAATTTACAACAAATGAAGGAGCTATATAAACTATGGTTAAGAAACAAAAAAAATAGCTCTATGTTTATCAATATAATCAAGGATACAAACTGAAAACACCGGAGGATAAGCCTCCGGGAAATAAAGCACTATGGCTAGTAAACTAAAGATCAATATAATATACTAACTAAGGGAGAGTTTTAAAACTAAGAATGTTATTTAACTAAAGTTGTTTTTAAACTAAAAGGTTCACTAAACAAAAACAGGCTTTTACCAGTCCTGAACAAAAGAACCTCAAACAATAAACAAACTAAGCACTAAACTAAACTACTACTACTACTAAGGCCTAAATTAAACTACTTTTATACTCAATACTCTAATCTCTAGAAGCCAATGCTCAGACAAACGGGGGAGAAGAGGCACGGATCCTTTCTCCCCTGATCTGAAAGTGAACAGCCTTTTTATTTCTGCTCCTTGATGAGCTGATGAGCTGCAGCCAATCAGGAGTGGGCGTGTCACTGTCAGCAGCAGCAGCAGGAAAGAACAGACCAACAGTAGCAGCCATGGTCATCCACCAGAGGGAGACAAAACCCGGGGACGTAACATCGGCGCACACACAGGCTGAGTGACACACACAGCCCCTCTCTCCTCTCCTCTCCTCTCCTCTCCTCTCCTCTCCTCTCCTCTCCTCTCAACAGTTACGGCAAAAAAAAAAAAGGCAGACCCGAGCCGCGACCCGGGTCTGGATAAGCGGAGGTAGATGAAGCGAGACCTTCCTCTCTTGTTTAAACACTCTCGTTGGTACCGACCGGACCGTCAGAATGGCAGATTAAAAAGATCAGACCCGAACACTGTGTTTGTTCAGAGCCCGCAGCTTTGTTTTCACCTGCTGAAGCGTCTGAACTGCAACAGACCTCCTCAGGAGGACGCAGAACACATGCGCTGTTTTTTAATTGCATTTAAAAAATCTGCGAGGCCACGAGTACTTGTTTTATTTAGGAGGATTTACTTTTTATTTGAGACCAGAGGTTCTGTTAACAGCAACGATATGGAGGGTTTTCCTCATTCAGCTTTTCCTGTGTCCCCCATCCTGGCACCTCCAGAGTAACACTAGTTTCTGGTCAACCTGAATCCGTGTACTCTTTATTAGCAAAAAGGGAATAATGAAATAATGAAAACGGATCTGTTTTCCAGTATTTCTGATTGTTTTTCCATAACAAAAACCAAATAACTGTTAAATCTGGTTATTCAGTTTCCCTTTCAGAAACAAAAAAACAAAAGAAAGAGTTCATGGATTATATGACAGCCTTAGTTAGTTCCAGAGGGAAGAGATAAATAAATATAAATGCATAAATATGCCATAAAACTGTTTTTTTTTTTTTGTTTAATAAAAAAAAAAAAAA
>SSNR01000017.1:4829228-4879969 GCA_006937965.1 Callopanchax toddi
TTTAATAAAAAAAAAAAAAACTTTAAGTACTTGTTATTTTCTCTAAGAATTATACATATAGGTATTGAAAAAAGTATCGTTAAAGTAGTAGTATCGAAAAATATTTAACGATACCCAGCCCTAATGCTGACAGTGATGTCAGTCAGATGTTTCTGCTAGCAGCGATGGGAACAGTATAGCTGTGTTAATTCTGACTGGATTAAGACCAGCCTGTCGTGGATTTTCCTCCAGCTGAATCTACAGATTAGTTCTGAGTCAGACTTCTATAGCCACAACTAAACAACTTCTTCCATCCCACAGGTGTATGATCAGATGCCCGAACCCAGATACGTCATTTCCATGGGAAGGTGAGTTAACACCCTTTTGACTTTAAAAACCCTTTTTAAAAAAAAAATAAATAATAATAATCATGTTATTTGAACGAGAGATCAAGTGATTTTTGGCCCAAATCCAGTTTTTTTTTAACCAGCTGCTTGAACAAAAATACATAATCCTCCACTTTTAAATGTCATCATCTCAAATGACATATGAAATGCATACAGCAGTCAGCTAAACAGCTGTTTCATTCATGTAGAGGTTAAGCTAACAGAAACACACCTCTGGTTATACAGTGGTTTTTTTTATGGATTAACAGAAATCAGTTTGAGCTCAAGAACAGGTGCGTACATGTGTGTGTGAGAGAGAGAATAGGAACACAAATAAAATACAGTTGGAGAATGAAGAGATATTTAAAATATATATTTTAACTCACTGCTGGTGAGAAAACTGAAAAATGGTCTACTTAATTTTTGTAGTGTAAATGTCTTTGTATGAAACTTGTTGTAAATACATAATATATAATAAACTTGTAGTTCTGGTACTTGTCATTCTTCCTGATAATCTTTAAATGTTTTAATTGTAATAACATTACTCTGTTAGAGACGAGCGAAGCATTACAAAACCAAAAGTATGTTTACAGCTCTTAACAGCTTTGTTTGTTGTTTTTTGTGGAGGCAAGCTACAGAGAAAAAGGAGTCTGTATTTGCTGCAATATTAAAGAGAAATGGGAAATCCACTGGTATAGGGAGAGCTCTAACTTTAGTCAGAAAACTGTGGAATAAAAACAAAGAAAACCCACAGACACCCTGCTCTGTGTTTTAGATGCATAAAGATAAACTAAGCTTAGTAGTTGGAAAGTGTTCATATCAGGTGCCATTATATTATTGTATTTTTTTGTTGTTGCTATATTGGATAATCTGTTATTTCTTTAAGACTTTGCTACTTTGTGAGTTTCTTTGAACTTTTCGTTTATTTAAATACAACTAGAGAGTTCACGAGCGTCCTGGTATTAGAGTACAGGTCACAATCCAGATGTGAGCTGGACTGTATTTTTTTCAGGGGCTGATTTTAAGTTACATCATCTGTAAAGGTTTTCACACTACACATGGTGGCAGTATTGTCCTGTTGTTTTTTATACCTATTGTACTTTAACACAAATCTACATAACATGCTTTGGTTCACATTCTCAATGATACAAATGTGTTTTTCTTCTTGTAGCTGTGCTAATGGAGGAGGGTACTACCACTACTCTTACGCTGTGGTCCGAGGCTGCGACCGAATCGTACCAGTGGACATTTATGTTCCAGGTAAGCTTGGCTTTCTTACAGTATGCAAAGAATTATAAATGCTCATTCTTTACTACATTCTTTCTTTTTAAACTGTTATATAATTTAGTTTTTTTTAAACATGTTGATAAGATAAAGGTTATACCTTTGAAAACATATTAGTCATGTGACTGTGGGATCTGCCAGCATTGTTGTTGCTGTCATTGTAACTTTGGCAGCATAATACTGTTTTGTATTTCTCAAATTCCCTTCATTCACCATGAACATGAACTGCGTTTCATCATTAATTACAGCCATAATATAAAGACCTGATAATCTATGGTTTTTATTTGAGCTAATGGTTTCTGTGGGTTGTTTTAGGTTGTCCTCCCACTGCAGAAGCTCTCCTCTATGGGACCTTACAGCTGCAGAGGAAAGTCAAGCGTGAGAAGAAGATAAGGATCTGGTACAGGAAGTGATTGTGTTGTATGTATCTGTGTGTACCTGGTTTGTAAATGTATTCTGGTTGCATTTGGAGCATTGCTCCTCCTTCACGTAGAGCTGCAGAAAGGCCAATAAATTAATTATTGTAATTTATACACTGCTGGTTATTTTCATCCCAACACGTTAGCGGTCACTGTTGTTTTCTGTTGCTTTAAATCTGCCGTTATTCTGAGAATCACCTGAATTCATGTGGGATTTCTCATTTATAACATCAGAGTCACTCAAGTCTAAACTAGATATGAGTAGTAAACCACATGATCTTAAATGTTATTTTCAATAAACTTGATTTTTTTGAATATCCATGATTGTTGCTAGTTGTGTAATTTTTGTACCTTCTGTGCCACCAGGTGGCCTCTGCTGTCACCACCTCTGACCATGTTTGGTTTTTGTAAACTTTCACCAGTGGTTAGAGGGAAAATGCATTTTTGTTCTAAGCAGATGCACAAAGTGAAATGTCAAGTTAAAGATTTATGTCGCCTTTAGCATATTTAGCTACAACTGCATCTGTGCACACACATTTACTGTAAACACGTTGGAATAATTAAGTATGCAAATACATTTTATGCATCTCGGATGTGAATCAGTAGAGCCATATAGGATCAGTCACCTGTGTTGTTACAGAGTTCATGAGTTACACATTAAATCTTTTCTATTTAACGTTACCTGGATGAGTTTGGGCGTTGATGGTTGATTAAAACAGGTTAAAGTTAAGTCAAGTAGTGTGTCACTAAATTAAAACATGTTTGGTGTAATGTTTTCAGGACATCTATATATACTCGGTTCAGAGTTCCTGGACAAGTTCAAATGAGGCATAATGGAACATCACCAAGTCAAACTTACAGCATGTTATATCAGTTATCACTCAGTGACAGAATTAAAATATACTTATACACATTCTTATAAGTTTGATTAAATTAGAAAGTTGTGTCTTATACTTAAAGGTCACCATATTAATTAGAAATACTAGGATTGTCTGTGATAAATGAGTGCCTCTAGCTCATGTTTAGAAAAATTTATTCAGCTGATATTTATTTTCAGTAGTCAAATTGGTTTTATTGTCTGTAAAAGACAAACACAATAAAGAAAAAAATAAAAACCTAAAACGTTGAGTTTGTTCTTAAAACCGAAACAATTCCCCACACTTCAAACAACGAAACCAAACGATATCTGCATTTTTCTTTCCCTTGTTTAAATGCTGAAACATTTTCTGCAGTTTAAAACGTCTGTTCAGTCCTGGTTGGTGTATTTTCCTCCAGAGCCTCTTTATATTTCTTTAGGTGAAGGCTTTGACAAACTTCTTAAAGTCCTGATTCAGATCTGAGATCAGCCAGCTGCTGCAGTTTCCCACCTGAGTGCAGTGTGGTGTTGCATCAACCCTCGTCTAATGATTAATGTGTCCTCGCCAGCTGGTAACTTATTCCCACGTGTTCAGATAGCACGCGCCGTTATCTCCAACCGTAAATTAAGACATGCATAAAGTACTCTGTGTTCATCTCAGCCAACAGTAACTGTATTTCTAAGTATTTCTACGTGAGAAAAAAGTCTAGAATATTTCAAAAATGTTAAACGCCAATGCAGAAATGTCTTAAACTGCTGTCAATAGTCAAGTAAAATGAGAAAAATGCATTTATATTGAGATTTTTTCTTTTTTAAAACATATTTAGTTCTTTTTACTGAAGTTACTTCCTTACTCTTAAGTCATTTTAATTTGATTATTTTAGGTTTTGTTTGGTTTCTGCTTCATCCCTTTAGGACCTTTAGGATTGGTGGGAACTAAAATACATATTTATGTGTATTTATCACATTTTGCCAATAAAACATTTGTTCGTTTAAATCAGAACATATTCATTTGTTTACCAATTTGTGTATTTAAAAATAAAAATTTGGCAATGTCTAATTTAAACTCCATCTATTTGCATTACCAATGCAAATAGTCAGACAAGCAGGTTATAAAGTAAAAAATGAATAATTACAAATATTTTTGTAATGGTTTTTAATATTTTTTCTAATATAAACATTCAACTCTGTTGTAGCTTCTGTTTCTTTACATTTAAATGGAATTAGCTTCAAAGCTTAACACTATTCTAGTGAATCTCCTCAAGGCTCTGAATGCTTCTTTTACAGGAGTTAAAAACACTTCTACATCCACATGTTTGCACTGAGTTAGCATTTTACCATCAGGTTCATAAATAACATAAAAATAACAACAGAAATAGCATGAGTCTGCAGACTAAAGAACATCTCGGACTATAATTATAACAAGGCATGTTTTTTTCAAAGCAGCTGTAATAAATTGTTCTATAACTGGGTTGTTCGTGGCAGGTAGGATGCTGGGTGAAATAAGACCTGAAACACGTGAGTCTGACCAAACTCTGAATGCATTTCTTGTGCTTTTAGTCTGCTGCTGCCTCATGTTTGCTACTGAAATATATCAGAGGATGCATATAGCTCCGTCAGCTGAAACACACCAGGAACATGCTGGAAAAAAAGATCAAATCAGCCCAGAAACTCTTCAACTTCAAGGAGTGTAAATGCAAACATATCCATGTTGGAATAAACACAAAAACTTCTAGCCTGAGTCAGGGTGGAGTTGGGTTTATTAAAATACTATAGATTGAAATACACAAGTGTCAGGGAAAAAGGCACCAGAATATAAAAAAGGCTGAGACAGTGTTTTTGGACGTTACTCTTTCACAATAGTGGGAGTGATCATCTTCTTGAAGGAATAGTATTTGCATTCACTGGGTGGATCAATGTCCATGGTGGTGGTGCTAATCTTCTCCTTCTTAAAACCGGCTTCCAGCAGATGAGACACCTGAGTTTCCTGGAAATCATTAACAGAAACGGACAATCAGCGTGAGGTGGCTCGCGTTCTGATCCGGTTTATCAGTAGCCTTGAAATTGAAACGACACGTAACTAAGCCATGTCCCCCCCCCCCACATTCACTTTCCTACTGCCATAAACTTAAACACTATTTACTGCATCAAGCGTAACACTTTATGAATGGATTAGTAGTTCAATGTCCAGATAACTTTCTGCAAATTATGACTCTTTTTGTGAAGTGTTTCCTCAATAATTCTGAAATCAGAAAGCATATGTCTAGTTTTTTGTTGTGTAATACTCTGTACTAATTTTGAACCAGGTTTTTAAGTATATGATGCGTTTATAGTCCAACTTTTAAAAGTAAACTTTAAAACATTTGATGTTTCTATTGTGTACAATATAGTAGAGCAGAAGCACTCGTTGAATTAAGTTTTGTTTTGGATCATTTTCTTTGGACTGGGCCATAAAGGTGACCAACCTCAAACATTTTCTCGATGTTGTCATATTTGGACTTGAGCAGCTCGCCCCAGGAGGTCAGGTTGCAGTAGGTGAGGACGCCACCGGGTTTCAGCAGCCTGTGAGCGTGACCCTGCAGGAAATTCACACAAAATATTTTCAGATATGTTCATGAACATATATGCTAAAATGGACAATGTAGCCTGGTGTCTTTCTGTTTTGAACAAGTTAGTTTGATTCCCTCATCTTGTGCATAATTTACAGTAAGTTCCATAAAAATACCTTAATGAAGTCAAACTGGTGAGTGTGCCACGACTCCTCTGAGAGAGGGTATGTGTCGTACAGGATGCCTGATGGAGGAGAAATTCAGGGATAGCAGCATATCGTACACACATTAAATTAGTCTATAATAGATATGTCTTCCTGTTGTGTTTAATACCTTCATATTAAATCATGTTTGTTTTATTTCTCACCATCAAAGTGATTGTCTGGCAGAGTGGGAACAACTTTCTCCCAGAGACCCTTCAGAGGAACGACCTGCAGGAACATAAACACACATTTCTAAAGAGAAACAGAACATTGAACAAGCACTGGGCCTGTGTGCAGGCCTATCTACGGTAATTTGAAGGACACATAATAAATAATTATCAGTTTATTAGTACGTTGTTCTGACCTTGTGTGGCTGAGACTTGGCCCAGTTCTCCAATCGGGCAAAAACGCCATCGTTGCACTCGACGATCCAGTGCTCCTCGATGGGGAAAGACTCCACCTTGGTGGCAGCGATGGCCATGCCAAATCCAATCTCCAGAACCCGACCACCTACCGGACAAATCAGGAATTCTTTTTCTGTACTGGTTTTGTTCAAATTAAATAAAAATTGCAACCTGTCATCTACCAGAATAACGGTTAGCAGAAAAAAGGCTCTTTATTTTAAAATACATCCCCTTCCTGTGGATTTGCATAGATGAAAAACCAGTTGATTAAACATGTGACTAGAGCAAAAGGTCACAGCATTTCACTCATTTCAACATGAAGACAAACTGATGAGGAGGAAAAGGTATTGTTCTTTTACCTGAACTTGTCATAATGATTCAGTAAATATTTAAACAGCTGTCTTGTACGTTTGTTGTGTAATTTTAACCTCTGGGAGACAAGTTTTTAATAAGATTAAAATAAAATAAATATTTTATATTTAATGACAGATTATATATAACTTATTCAATTCTTACATCAAGTGACAATCTTGAGCAAAGTTAAGTTGTTGGCCAAAAAAGAAAACTCACAAACCTGGTTTCTTAAAGCTAACAACTAAGCAATGAAAAGTAAATTTATTTATATTTTAGGTTTCCGCAACTATGTTTACATTACAAGAAATAAATGTTTAAATTCAAGAAGCATATTTTGTTTTTGTAACATTATGTTTTTTCTGTGTGTGTCGTTTCACATTTGTGACAGAATGTAGATTAATTCATTTTCAAATCTATTTATATTGCACCTTTTGGGCTAAAAATCATGTGTTTCACATTAAAAAAGACGAAATTAAAGCTAGAGATCACAAATAAAGGAAAAAGCATTTGAGCTGTAGTGCCCCCTGCAGATTCCTTTGGCCTTTTCTCAGGAACAGCTGTTGTAGTTCTCACCAACATAGTACACCATGTTTCTCACACTGTTACCACATTGAGGAGAAAACCTTAAATATTTGCAACATCTGGAAAGCTTTAATGGAAATCACACTGCAAAAAGCTCAACAAAATTAAAATATAGTGTCTGAGGATTTATCTGTATTTTGTCATTTAGATTATATTATTTCACATTTTGTTCTGCAGCTTTTATATCTAGTTTTCTGCAGCAACACTTTATTTCATATAGTAACGTGTGCATGGCATATAAAGGTTGATAAAACACGTTTTGAATTATTTATATTAGACTGCATCAAGTTGTTGTAATATTTTGTTTAAACAAGAAATGTCAGGATCCCTCCACAACACATTCATGGCGTGTGGAAGTTAACTGAGTTCAATATCGGACAAGCCACGTACCACAACGTAGTGTCCGATAATGCACGGATGATTTTCTACAACTGCTTTTACCTTTTGAGGCTGCAACGGTGGCCAGTGAGTGCATGTACGGGGTTTCCCAGCGCTCCATGACGGGCTTGCCCATGATCTCCAGGTGTGTGTCGGCCGCATTGTAGCCGGCGCTAGCGTCGTGCCAGGAGGGCTTGCAGTCCTCTCCCTTGGAGAATATGGGGTGAGCAGCGGAGGTCATTTTGTTTTGGTGTTGTTGTTTGGTTCTGGTGAACGGTAAGGCCGGCACAGAAGAGGGAAAAACTAAGAAGGCGGTGGTTTATATTGAGCCCACAAGTGCTGACACCGCAATCTTGTGACGGCAGGTCAAAGCGCGGCGCACACACAAACACACACACATACCATATAGGATTGCCCAAGATCCTCCGAAGTTAAGATGGTTCACTCAGCGGTAAATAAGTGATCTTTTTTGCTGTTTCATTGAAGCTTTACTTAGCATCCGTGGGTTAAATATTCATGTTTGGTTTTGTGTTGGAGAAAAGGTTGACTTCTTTCAGTTGAATAAATTAAAGTTAAATTAAATAAAAATTAAATATTAAAGTTGTTTATTTAACACAAAGTAAACAGGAAGAAAACCTTGCATAAACAAAACCAGCCAAATACTTGTGCACAGGACCAGATAGTCACTGATTTCTATTGTGGATTAATGGTGGAACTAATCAGGCATAGTTGGTGTACTAAAAATAATTTTAAATTCTAACAAATTAATCAAATTTCCCAGCGTTAACGCTTCTTATAAATTTGTTGGCATCTAATTGCCCTTTTGTGCAAAATCAAAGGATAGTGGGTAAATTATACCACCATGAAATCAAGACCGCTTTGCTTATTTTATGTAAAGAGACCCAGCTTTTATTTACATTATTTGAAAATATAGTTTGCAGGAGATATCCATTCATGTTCTGAACTGCTTTATCCATTTCAGGGTCGTGGGAAGCGGTGCCAGTCAGGGGGAACACCCAGGACAGGTTGTCCTTAGGTGTGAGTGAGACTGTGAAGGGTAAGTTATGTTTGTGGCCCTTGCTACAGAAATTTTTTTTAAAGCTTGTGAAAATCAACTAAGATACCAATTTAACACATTGGGATATTAAACTAGACATTAGTTACTGTAACTATGACAAATTTTGTTGAATGGATTTAAAATTTACATTTACATGTAAGTTTCTGCTATATAACAACCATAATGCTTCATTTGAAGTGTGACTCTTAACAAAATTATTTGTAAGATCAGACATCCCTACAAAGAAAAAATATTTTAGATAACTTTAGCTGGCTAAGAGGTAAAAGATCACTTGGGTCCAAAGTCCTGTGGAAATTTAGGTAAAGTAACCTTGAAATATGAAAATAACATCTGTTGCTTCAGCTGTAGGCCTGTCTGGAGCAGATCTGTCAATGTGGGACTTTCCTACAAGGTGCTGAAGTGTGAATGTATTTACTTTTGCTTTAGGACTTAATCAAACCCATTTTGATTCATTGTTGTGTGTTACCTGTTACTTCAAATCCTCATTTCCTCCATGCACCACTCAACCTTCACAGATCATGTTCTCTATGCTCTGTAAAACCAGATCAAAATAACTCGCGTTAAATATAGTGCTCACAAGTTTAACTTTTATTGTGCTTATGAATATTTCCTTGAAAGCTCTATTTCTTGGTTCTTGCAGTCGTATTTCGGAATTTATGGCCAAGGGTTCTCAAAAAGTGTTTAGCTAAAGGGAACGTTCTTGTGGTCAAATGCAGATTTAGTCTCTTTATGTTGTTTTTTTTGTGCTCAGAATTAGCAGCAGAGGGAGAGGTCTTAGTATGTTTTACTCTTTGAGTGTTGCATGGACAGCTGGGATCAGCTAGTTCATGTGATCCAATATTCACACATGTTGTACATTGACTGCTGTTGCATAACGTCTTGTCTGCACCCTGATCAGCTGAATAAGTCTCACAAAAAAGTGACTTCCGTTGATTCAAAACCTTACTCATATAAATATTGATTAATTAAAGCATTGCTTGCATTTTGTCATGGCATTTTACTCGTGAGAGTGCTCAAAAACTTTGTCTAAAAATGAAATTGCCTTCATGTTAAGATTATATATTTTCTAATTAGATAAGATGCAATAAGCATAAAGTTTAGTGGAGGTCACCTTTAATGTACCTTTCATTTCTACAGACATGGAAGCAAAGTATTCTGGGGTGTAGCAATAAAGCCAAGATTTTTTATTATAGTGTAAATATATTTTTATAAATGCAATTAACACATTATTATACCATTTAGAGCTGAACATGTTTGCTTCTTGTTGTTGGCTCAGCTTGTGATCGTTTGCTCAGCCTTAATCTTTGGATTTTGTACTCTAGGCCAAACAAAAGCGTTATCAGTGATTGGGAATTAAGAGTTGAGGTCCTAATAGGAGTGGATTTTAGGATTTCTTAAGCTTTTTGAGTGAGTAATAGATTTTTCTCCTAATGGAGAAATATTGTATCATGGAAAATACATTACATTTTACAAGTAAGAAAAGCCTGGAATCAAAACTCGCCTTCCTCAGAGCTTTAGTATTAAGTACCAAACATTTTTCTGTGACTCATAACACAAAGCAGTCAAAAATAGATCATCTGATCATCTTCTCAACTCGTCTGCCTTACCCATCGTCTTTTTCACTCCCATTTGATGAACCTGAGTGGAGCCGGCTCCTCATCGCTTTGAGAGTCCTCGTTACATTGCGGGTTCTCATCCCCCTACTGCTCTTAGGAGGAGCCTGATTTGAATTGCGTATCATGATACTTATTCCCACAGAAGCTCACATTCATGCAGAAACTGATGCATCCTGACATGTGAAGCAAAAAAATGATTCTTCTTCTTCTGCAGCTTTCATATGCAGTCATGTCAGTGAAATCATTCTGAGACCTTTATAGATAAAATTTAGCTTTAGGAAATGGCCCATTTAAATTGGATGGTGTAATAGACTGTAGTATAATGTGAGTTGGATAATTTACGCTCGTCACTTTAAAGAATATCACTTATATGTAGTGTGTAATTACGCAGCAGCTAACATTGCACCAGGAAAAAGCCCCCTCAGCAGAGACTGGTTGGAGGGTTAAACAACCAAAAGGGCAGATGTGGCTTTAAGGAAGGATTAGCCATTCTCAATACCAGATGATGGCTAAACATGAGTTTGTGTTGTTTTACAGATTATTAAGTTAATACATGGACTTTCCTCTTAATGTACACCTATAAAAAGACAGCGTTCACCACACCTAAACATTTAAGGAAGAGAAATAGAGAAGAAGAGTTTAAGTAAATGTACACAACCCCTTTTGGCAGTAATTGACAGTTGTAATTTATCTACCATATTCGATCTTCAAATTATCCACTGAAGGATGGATACAGGTAGATTCAGGCTGACTAAGGCTCCGAAGCTTCCAGATGCTTTACTCTGTCAGGGCCGTTGCCAGCCATTTGGGTGCCCTAAGCACCAACTTGGCCACTGATCTTGGTGCGTAACGCGATCATCAGGAAGTCCTGGCCTCACTGATGCAGCAGTATGTTCACGTTCCTATGGCTGGATGTAGATGGAGATTACTTAAACCAAAATCCCCCATGGTGATATCACTCTCAGAGATTAGAAAATCTCTGCAATAGGGTTACCAGAGTTGCCATAGTGACTCTGTGGTGACCCTGCTGCAGCACACATTGTCCAAGTGACAACAGGAAGCAGGTGCTGTTTTGTGAACCAGCTTCGCAGCAGCACTGTTTGACTTTGAAATAATGCCACAAAAGGATGATACAAGACTGATTTTCTTGACAAACTCTTCATTCAGACTGCAGTGGTGTCAAACTATTATTTGACCATCATGGAATCATATAACTGCATTAGTCTATCAGACTGGAACAAAACCAGTGCAACTGACTGATAAGGAAACTAGAGAGTTTATGTAAAATGCAATGATCAGTTTACGATCAGAAAAGGCTGCATTCCAGTTTTCAGAAAGCTGCAGAAATCATCAGGCACTGATTTTATGTCTCCAAAGTTTACTAATGTATGTGCTTTTTAATTTGTATTTGTCTAACGTACAATAAATGTATCATGGTGAAGCTACTTTATAATTAAAATAAATATATCAGCAGAATACATCTTAACATGAGTGTCCATTGATTATAACAATAAAAAACATAAACGGTGTATTTACTATCACCATTTCCCCTTCCCTTCCTGCTGCTCTTCAACTTCTTATTAATGAAAAAGCTGTTTCTCTCACATAAGTTGTAATTTGAAAGAAACTGGCTCAAGTCCCAGTGGAAAGTCTGTTATACAGTAAATCATGACATGCTGATGTGTGCCCTCGATTTGTCCTTCACAAATGATCTGGAAGAGATAAAGAGAAACAAGAGCATCTTCCAGGGATACGCTCAGCTGAGTGAGAAGGTGATTCTCATTCTGACTTTTACAATTCCCACTGGGAGGTTTATAAAAGCCCAGGGAATAGTACCAGAAGGAAGATATTCATGTACTTCTATTTTTGATGCTAATTAGTACTGAGCTTTATATTTGATTTGAATTACACACTGATAAAGGGAACGAGAGAACATATGTGATGATTTATGAAGGTCTAGTTTGCTAAATTAAACCATAAAAAACATCAGTTTTATCTTCTGAAAGACCGTTGTTTTCTCTGAGCTGGCAGAACATTTAAATCTGATATGACTTGAATGAAGGTATTGTTAAGTTGTCAGGAATTGTTGCCACCGGTTGAATTCAGTCATCAATCTTTTGACAATTCAAAAATGGAAAAGCGCAGGGAACTGCTATCCAGAAAGTGGTTTTAGGACCTTGAAAATAAAATCTTTATTTATTCAAGATGCATGAATGTAGCATAACAGATTTATTTTGTAGAATTGATGTTAATTAAGGTTACAAATTGAAAAATTACAGAGATTTACCATCAGTCATTGTCACCATCTTATAAAGAAACTGAATACATTCAGCGTCCGTTACAAGCGACAGTATGTTATTAATTCAGGGAAGAATAAGTAAAAGTACACTGCACACTTTTTGTTGTGATTTTAAATACTGCCCATGTCTTCACTATTTTTATTAAAAACAAATGGAGCTGGTAGCTAAAGATGTCAGACCTATCTTTCATGTTGACCCAATCCTATTTGTTATTAACTCATCATCATTTGTTCAATTTCTTTAAATAATATATATTATGGATAATTTTAGAAAAGTAAAATGACAAAACTATTCAAACAGTAACATTTAAAATGCCAGTGGTGTAATTTAGAGTCCCACACAACCTACTACAACGTTATTAGAATTTTTTTTAATATACAGTGTGGGCGTTTTATATTTTGTATTTACTAGGTGTAAAAAGGTCCAACCCACCCTGGTGCGGGTGGTTTTGTTGTAATGTTCCTTTAAAGGCCGCTGACCCCCTGCAGCGCCGTCATTGCGCAGAACACAGTTTGAAACAAAAAGCGGAGTGACCTTCCTCCGTTTTCAGTCTGAGAGGGGCAGCACTGAAGCAAGAAGCCGGTCACAGCTCCTATAGTCCCCGCTACAGCCTCCGAAATGAACAACAACTTAGTTGGAGATGAAGTCGGGTAGGATCTGTTTAAGCTTGCCTCTGTTTTCAAAGGATTGTTAACTGCATTACAACTTACAGTTTGTGCGCTATGCTGTCAAGCTGTCATTTGACAGCTAACAGTAGCTAATGAGCTAGCTTCAGTAACTAAGCGGGATCGCTAACCAAAGGAAAGACTGCTAAAAAGTAAAGCTAGTCTTCAAAGTAGCCCAGTTGTTGGCGTTGTGTCTTACGCCGGAGTAGATCAAGTTTACTTGGAGTGATGCCTCTTTTGTTGTCAATGAAACACATGGAAGTGTAGCCACTTATTTATGCGTTGTTTCCAGTTAGCTTGAATCAGCAGAGCTAGTTCTGCTAATGCTTGCCAGCGAAGCCAGTCTCCTCTCGACTCCGCTGCTGCGAGGACATTTAGCGGGCACTGCTGGAGGATGAAGCACAGTCGTCTGCACCAAGCTGTTAGTTTTACATGGATGCTATATTTATCAGTGACATGTTTAAGTTGTTTTACGCTATCAAAAGATAGTTTGTTGTTTGAAACAGCCCTTGAACTTCGAGCTTATCTGGTTCGCATGCAGGGAGCCGAGCAGCAGTTCAGCCCAGCTGTGTCTCGCTGTGCTCGGGCTTTCAGGGTTTGGAGTTACGGTGTCTGCTGTAGCTAGAGTCTGTTTGCATTAGCTCACTGAACTGTCCCGGGGAAACCTACGTGGCAGGACGTTAATATAAAGACCTTTATTGTTGATGAGGTTTCATACAGTGTTTATGGACTCAAAGCGGCAACCTCAAAATGAGTCGCATTGAAGATTTTAGTGTAGCCGCACCAGATTGAGTGGTAGGTTTTCTTCGGGCTGTTTGCTTCTTTGAAGTTGACTGTTTAGTCAGCTGTGTTTAAATAACTGTGCCTCAAGTCTCCTCAAGTGTTTTTTATGCCTAAAAACCAAGAGGAAGTCTTTTTCTTTCATATTCAGAATCTTCAGTGACTTTATTCTGATGCTTCACAGTTTATCTCATTTAATGATCGTTCTTCACCTCTTCTTTTAGGAAACTATTTGTAGGTGGATTGGACTGGAGTACAACACAAGGTAAGTCTTGCTCACACTCTTCATGTGTTATTAAATATAGATTTATCAACATATGGATAATTTTTCCTCTTTGTCAAACAAGGTTCTGAGTCGTAAATGTGGAAAAACTAAGCTTGAACAGATCCTGCAGATGTTAAAATGGCAAATAGTTTGTAATGTAGGGTAAACATAGTGCATGTTAATTACATAAGAGCAAGTTTTAGTGTTTTGTTTTGCCTTGATATTATTGTGTAAACAGAAGCAGATCTTATGACGAAATACAGACAGATTTAATATTAGCAATGTTTTAGTTTAGTTTATTTTGTCACACCGTCAGTGATTGTAATCACATACTAATAACTGAAAATTGTGTGATAATGTAGGAATACCAGCATGTGACATGGTAGTAAAAACTTTACAATACTGCAGGTATTGTTCATATTATTAATGTTTATCATCTCGGAGGGTAAAATGACTAAACAGACACAAGTATACATTACATTAAAAAAAGATAACCTTGCAGAAAATACAAATTCAGAACTGCTTAACTCTAGTGTCTTTAATCTTTTGTGTTTTCCATATAATGTTTTAAGATGATCAACAATGAGCATTGATAGTGACCTATTTGAACTTATTGTTTCGCTGAATTAATGTAGTTTTAGTGTCTTTTAATATGATTCAGTTGTCAATTTTTTTATCCATCCTCTTGTGTAATTCTTAAAAGCAAATTTCCATTTTATACCTAGGTGATTGAACCTCCATTTAATGGTTTATAGGTCTACGTTTTATTCCTTTTTTCCATTCAGTTTAACCAAGAGATGGTATAGTTTAAAACCCTTTACTGACTCATGGTTGGTTAGTCATTGTTTGACTTTGCACAAGTGCTTGTCTGTGTTAGCAGCACCCTTAAGTTCTGAACCGTAGTTCTGCGTAACTCCGTGGTTGTTTCTGCGCCCAAGGGCTTTTCAGCAATAAGAAATCCAATTACGGTAACTCTCTCCAGAGCAACTCCTCATTTGTTCAAACTTGCTTGCCTTGGTTGAGTTGGCTCTGAGGGTGTGTGCAGGATTTACAGTTGTTGGTAGTAAGTTAGGTGCTATGTAAGATGACAGTAGGTCTGTGCTTTGTTTGTTCTTAGGGAGTTTCTGTGTGCGACTTACAGTAATTTAATGTTTTCCCATAAATAGTACAAACCCCAGTAATCTGCAGTAACATAAATTCAAGGTCACTGCATATGACTTTGTGTTTACGGTGTTATTTTTTGCATTTGTGCTTGTGTTTTATTTATATATCCTTTTCCTTTTGTCCCAGTTACAGTTTTAGAGCAGGTTGAAGCGCTACATGTTGTTTACATACTCATTTATCATAATGAAAGCAAGAGGTATATAAATCATGGTTACTTTCTTTTATACAGAAGGCAAACTGACTGTAGTAAAATCTTTGGTTGTAGTTTTGCGTTTGCACTGTTGGTGTGTAGTTCTGTTCTTAATCTTGTATGAAACCTCACTGTTTTATCTCTTTCTTTTCTTAGAAACACTGAGAAACTACTTCTCACAGTATGGTGAGGTAGTAGATTGTGTTATTATGAAGGACAAAACTACAAATCAGTCACGAGGCTTCGGCTTTGTTAAGTTCAAAGACCCCAATTGTGTACGAACGGTGCTGGAAACAAAGCCACATAATCTTGATGGGAGAAATGTAAGTATTTTGAACAAAAGAATAAGCTGTTCAAATCTGTTTGAGTAATCTGCCTGTCTTGTGTGTTTGGAGTGTTGTAAAAATTATGCAAAAGGACATTTTTTTGTTCATGCCTAAAACCATCTCTGTGAACATTTTAGATTAAGACTTAATTAATAGAGATAGGTTTGATAAGCTGGTGCAGCTGGGGAAAAAGTGTGTGCATATATGTCACATCTTTGTATGGCTTTTTTGTAATGGTGAATTTGCAGAGAGATGTTATTTTGGCCTGATCTTTACATCATTATCATAATATGCATGCTTTGTTGAGAGGGACAAACCAATACGCAGTAATAGATTTGGTCAAGAACATGTGAAGGTGCCTTTATTAGAGGATAATGTGAAACATTTTCTATTCCTCTGCTGTTAGATTGACCCGAAGCCATGCACTCCCAGAGGAATGCAGCCTGAAAAGTCTCGAACCAAGGAGGGCTGGGTAAGAGGAGTCTGATTTCTATAGAGGAGGCTAGGTTAGATGTGTTTGCTGGAAGAAAACTCCAGTTGACATTATCACCATCACTTACTCTTCCAGTTATTTACCTTTTTTGTTTCTTTTTGATTGACCTTGAACTAAATTTAAATTCATTAAACAATTTGCTTCCCCTCCTCATAGAATATTTCCCCCTAAACTCCAATGCTTCTTACTTTTTAAATTTGCTAGAATTTATTTTGTGGGTTTTATAAGTACCAGAATAATTTAATAAGCTATTAATATTCTTTGACCTTTATTTGAGTTGAAGGGACTGTAACAAAATCAGCAGCATTTTGGTACCACTTCCATTTGTTTGGAAATGTCACATAGTAAGGTCACATTTACTAAATACACCAAAAACAATGAAGATGCAATCAGCCTGTTTCAATATGCCAAATGTTGAAATTACAGCATGTTTGTTAGATTTTTATATGCAGCAATTTTCTTTTGCTTCCTTACGTAAAGTTTCTTACTCATAAGTTTTTCCTCCAAATTAGGCTGAGAAAACAAGACTTGGAGATGTATGATTCATAAAATTGCTCTCAGCAGTGGAAGTTTTTGACAAGCAGGAATCTTTCCTCCAACTTAGTTAATTTTGGGGTCAATTAACACTGAACCCCTGCAGATCTATTATAGTAGTTTTGTCATTCTGGGCAGCAGCAGTTTAGTTACAGCCTATTTAATGTCAGTAAAACAGGTTTATAAGTCACACACTTGGCTGTAAGCAGACTGTGTCAGAAGCATTTATGAATAAAGCTCTTTTTCTTGCTACTGGCACTCTTCTAACTGGCTTTAAGTCATATAGCTGGTATCAAATGTTTTAGTTGGAAAACACAAGACGTAATTGTTAAAAAACAGTTTTTTTTAAAGCAGCCTCTAGCCTTTATGTCTTGATTGTAGTGCACAGTGGTGAAATGCTCAGTGGTTGAGAGTAAATGGAAGAAGCCTTGTTCTCTGATCTGTGGAGACTAGTGTTTGCATTGACATGACATGTTAAGAATTATACCCCAGGGCAAGAGAGGAACTTAATTTCTTCTGCAGTGTCTGAATAGATGATGGCTAACTGGCCCTCTCCTAGAGTGATCCTTTAATAGACATTGAAATCCATACACTCCCTGTTTTTTTTCAGAAGGGCAGCAAAGCTGATAGCAATAAATCAAAGAAGATATTTGTAGGTGGAATCCCCCATAACTGCGGCGAGCCTGAACTCAGGGACTATTTCAATAGATTCGGAGTGGTGAGTATTATTAAGTACATAACTATTGTCATTAAGACTGTTTAATAATGTGACTTTAAAAAGAGTTGTTTAGCTATGCATGAAGGTTTACTGGTATGGAATGGTCCAAACTGGGACAGAATGTTAAATGTATTATTAAGGACACTGTCCACTTTTCTAAATGGAACCACTGTTTCTCTTTGTCCCATTCAAGGTCACAGAGGTGGTAATGATCTATGATGCGGAGAAGCAGAGGCCCCGAGGTAAAAGCTGATCTGTTTTTTCTCTCTTACCTCTTCCGCCCCATTCTTTACTACCTTAAATCTTATGACAAACTAATCTGGCCCAAAGAGGAAAAGCTCATTACATTCATTTCAGTTTAATTCAGGTTAAACACTTCATCTATGGCAGAAATTCTGTGCCATAAATGCACAAAATACAGCAAATGAAATTAAAGCAGATTTGATTAAACACCATTTTATGTCACTACTGTTTATTTATTTAGAAATAAAATGACTCCGTTCCCCAGAATTCATTACACCAATGATAAATGTTTAACTATTTAAATTCCTGAAAACATTTCTAAACTTGTTCAGTATTATTAACACATTCAACATTAGATATATAAAAATTGGATTCATTTTGTGCCACGTGCTCCCTTTTTAGAAACCTGATTGTTTTCTAGAAACTGTAGGCTTTGATTTTGTAAATGACCTTGATGGACGGTGCAAGTCCTTTCCCTTGATTTGCCTTCATTTGAATTTGAAAAAGAAACCAGTCTTAAGACGGAGCAATGAAATTAATTGTGTCAAGTGTCTTTATTGGATTATACGATAAATACTGACAGCTTCAGATCTGATATGGGCTTCATTAGGTTGAAATAATAAAAGCAGTTATTAACAAAAAGCCCGTGTCCTGACCCTCACAGGACAGCTTTAACAAGTTTATGCTTCTTCACAAAATTTAAGGATTCAAATACCTATGAGAACTACGTCATCCTTTATTAGCTCAGAGCTCTAAATGCACATTAACTGTTTGAATAGTTAAACATAATTGAACACCATGCAAATTTTATATCTTTACGTTTTTCAAATCTGACTCTAAACATAAAATGGGTGCATTTTGAAGGCTTTTACATTGTTGCATTTGTCATAAAAACATTTTTCTTAGATGCTGTTAGTTTAATTGTCAGACATTAATAGAAATGGCAGATTGTGACTTGAACTGTAAATAAAACATTTGTAGCTTTTTATTCCTCATATAAGCAAGAAACCATTTTCATAAAATTGTGTTTTAAAAGATATTTCAGTTATCAGTAAATTCACATAGTTTCATCCTGATTTTGTTTTAAATCAAATTTATTTTTTTAAAAATAGTACACTAATTGCTACTGTGTTCAGTAAAATTAATTAAGCACAGAGATTTAAAACTACAGCATAAATTATGTTCAAAGTGGGATTTTATTTATTTATTTTTCTGTCAAAGGTCTCACCTAAAATTCATTTATCAAAATAGATCTGTGCACGTAATACGAATGTTCTTAAAAAGTGTTCTGGCAGTCATTGCCTGATAAGGAGAAAGATTGCAGGAAAATAGGTGCTCCAAAAAATAAAGTACTTAATCACACCATGCAGCTGGCACATTGAGAACAGTTTGAGTATTTAAGGTAGGATTTGTCCTTCAGAGAGGCTGCTTGAGGCCCAAAATTCAGAAGGTGAATATAGGATTGTTATGACAAGAACAATATAATGCTTCTAAGAATCTCTTTGGTGCTTCATTACTTTCTCTAACCCAATTCCTGAATAGAGAAATGACAGATTTTTATATTTGACCAGTTACGTCATAAATATATTATGAGTCTTTGACATGTGTTGACACTTTTAGCATGAATGGTCTCTGTGGGAATCAGAGCTGTCCCATCGGCAGCGTTGATGTCAGACTCTGCCCAATGAGTTACAGACACAGCTGTTTCATCTGCATTTGTCCTACATTGATGGAACGGCCACAGACCCACAACTCAGATTACTGCTCCTCCTTCAAATCACCATTCATCCTCTGTTGGGGAAAAACCCAGATTAGTTTGTCATTAGAATTGTACTTGATCTTCTGCACCAGTAACAGTCGATATATAATCTTTACAAGTAACAGTTTCTATTACTAAAACCGTACTATATCACAATTTTAAATAAGTTTTCTTTACCTTGATTTAGCAGTAATTGATGCCTGTCTCTTAAATATCATAGTATGTTTTCCTGTATGTAGAAAGTTAAGTAATTTTGTAAGTAAGCCCTTTCTATTTTCTTTCTTCTTTTGCCCTTCTCCCTGTGAATGGTTTGAATGTGATTAACAGTGTTTCTTAAGATTTGTCTTTTCTCCTTTAGGTTACTGTACATTGACAGGCAGCACAGAGGTACAGGCCACATGCCCAATCACTGTTTTTACATTGTATAAATGGGGCATACATAAAGTGCAACAGAGGTTTTACTGGACTGAAGAATGGTCTAATAGAAAAGGAGTAAGACAAAAACAAGATATTAAAGGATTTCTTCTTTAGATGATTTACGTAAATGGATACATTGGAAGCATTTGAAAAAATTTGTGTTATCGGTAAAAAACAGAAACCTGCAATTGTTCAGCATTATTACAAGTAATGAAAGAAATAATGGACAATATTAATTTTTTATCACAAATATATTAATGTTATATACAATTATATTATTTTAATACATTTTTATATATATTACTAAATATTAGTTTCTGTAAAACACCAGCAGATTGTGAAGATTTGCTGTGAATTCAGACTTTTCCATTCTCAAGTCTGTGTGTGTGTGTGTGTGTGTGTGTGTGTGTGTGTGTGTGAGAGAGCGTATGTATACGTTTTTTTGTGTGTTTTATGCATGTGTGTATGTATATATATGTGAATGTGTATACAATGCCTATAGTATTTACCCCCTTGGATGTTTTAACCTTTTCTTGTTTTTATAAATAAACTATGAGCATCATAATTTGACTTCTTTGATCAAAATTTTTACAACAAACACCCTTAAAAGCTGATCTCTACAAAATGACAAATAAAAATATGTAACATAAAAGAAGTGATTATAAATGTTCACCCCTTTAAAAGTGACTGGCCTAATTCAACAGAGGTTCAGCCAAATGTGCTAGTAATCTCACAATTAGTGGAAAGTAGATCACCTGTCTGATGAGACCAGAATGGAGTTTTTGGGCCTTCAGACAAGACAATATGTTTGGCAGACATCAAACATCACCACAAACACCATCCCCACAGTGATGCGTGGTGACGGCAGCATCATGCTGCGGGATGCTTCATTGCAGCAGGTCCTGGAAGGCTTGTAAAGGTAGAAGGTGAAACGATTGCTGCAAAATATAGAGAAATCCTGGAGGAACATATGACTTAATCAACAAGAGAACTACAGCTTGGGAGAAGATTTACAGTATGTCCATCAAAATGACCTGAAGTATACAGCTAAAGCTATACAGAAATAATTTGAAGATGAGTTGGATGTTCTGGAGTGGCCCAGTCAAAACCCAGACCTCAGTTCAATAGAAAATTTGTGGCAGGATTTGAAAAGGGTTGTTCACACCCGATCCCCACGAAACCTGACTGTTTGAACAGTTAAGCAAAGAAGACTGGAGAAGAAATGCAGTGTTCAGATGTGCAGCCTGATTGAGACCTATCCACACAGACTCCATGCTGTGACTGGAACTAATGTGCATCTATTAGATACTGACTTGAAGGGGTGAATATTTATGAAATCACTTGTTTTGTTATTTTTGAATTCATCATTTTTTCACATTGACAATTAAAGTCAAAGAAGACTAATTATGTTGCTCATGATTGATTTATAAAAAGATAAAAACATCTGAGATGGTTAATACCTTTTTATAGACCATATTTGTATGAGTATATAGATGTGTGTATCTGTGTGTATATATGTATATAATATATAGATGTATAATTATTACTGATAAAAAGTAAAAGCACAGTTCATTTGTTTAAAATAAACTATTCATGTTCATAATTTTGAATAAAATGTACTTAAACTATTACTTTTTGTAATTAATAACTAATCATTAAGGTGCTAAAGGCTAATATCAAACATTATTGGTTCATATTTGAATTTTCATAAACAGTTCTTGCAAATTCAGTTTGAGTGAGTGTAGCAAAGTTATCTCAAACTTCTAAATGGTGTCAGTTCGGTTTTAAATTTAGGTTGGGGACGGGTCATTGACAGATGTTATTAATGGCAGTAGAGCATGGGAGTGCTTGGCGTGGTACTAGAGGTCCTTCAGATCTTACTTGTCTCGTAGGACGTTTAATTGGATTCAGGTTAGGTCCCCAAGTGGAGATGTTCACTCAACCCAGTTCTGCCAAAGCCAAAAGATAATCAGATTGAAAGTAGATCACTGCAGCTTGCGGCAGCTTGTTAACACTCAGACAAAAGTTTTTCTAAACGTTTGCTGAAGTACAGTAGCTTACAGAGCAGTTAGCATAGCCAAGAAGTTTGACTTTAAACAGTATTCCTTTTGATGCACTTTGTCTATTCCTCATGAGTTCTTGAGCAAAATAAAGAACATTAATTCTTGGTAAATGTTTATGGCCTATATCTTTGTGTTACCTGTGTGGGTAATATTTTTAATTGCTCATTATCCTGGCAAATGTAAAATAGTCTAAATTTAGGAAAGTTCGGAGAAAGCTTTAGGCATTCTACAGTTTGTGTTTCTCCATATTTTTGTGATGCATTAACAATGGCTGCTGCGAGTGTGTGCTCCACAGCAATATATCAGGGGACAGATCAAGGTGGGGTTTGGATGAAACGGCATCAAGTAACAAAATGTAACATTGCTGTAATTTATTTTTATCACCTACATGTTCAGTCTCCTCTAAAAGAGGGAAATTGACTTCGAGTATTTTACACGATCTTTCACATTAAATAAAATGCTACACATGGCTGTTGTCTTTCATGTTTAATGGTTAAGAGGTCTATAATTGTTAATTTCACCAAATAATTCTCTGCACAGTAAAGAGAAATGTTTCCTTCAATCCCCCAGGCATTAGTCTTGGATTTGAGTTGCTCTGCAAATCTGCAACGTCATCCAAACCCCAGGAGCCTCTTGCTCAGTCTTGACGGATCCTCAATCTGCTGAAGCCCAATACTGTTCTTCATCTTGTGTTGTCACAACCCCCTGCTACCTTGATTCACTCTTGGTCGTTGGCTAGGTTTTGGATTTATTACTTTCGAGGCCGAACAATCAGTGGACCAGGCTGTCAACATGCATTTTCACGACATCATGGGCAAAAAAGTGTGTAGTTGTAGTTTTATTTTACCCTTAAGCTCAAACAGAGGCTTGGGCGATAAAGTAACTATTGTGATGATGTTTTTTCTGTATACTGCAACTATTTCAGTGGTTTTTAATTGGCAAGTGCAACATCATCAGTACAAACTAATCTTCTAACATCATTTAATATTTAATGTATTAGTTTAATTACCTAGCTTATATTCCACTTGTGGGATTTGTTTTCGCCCAAGGCTTTGTTTAAAATGACCACTCCTTTAGAGTGTCTGAAGTAAACTATTTTTTAAAAGTATTTTAGTAGATTCAAATGTGAAAATTTGTAACAAAAATGGGTTGGAAAAAGATGGCAATTTTATTTAAATTGAGAAGACTTTTGCTGAATATGATCACCTAAAGGATTGGTCTAATAACTTCTGTTTATTTTCTGTTTTCTGATGTTTTGTTGGCAGGTCACTTACATGTCAACTTTTTTTTTCTGTTTGAAAAAGCTCTACTCAGTGACCTCAGTTGAATCTCCATACTGTGTCTGTCAGCTCTCCAAATAACAAATGAAAGCCTGAAAGACAAGTGGCAGAGAGACATTTGCATATCACTTCTCAGTGTTTGTTTAGCTCACTGAGTGCTCCAGATGGATGGGGTTTACTGCACTAAGTTTTTCTTACTGCACTGTCACTTCAGATAATGTCAGGTATAGTCTCATAGAGAAAAGTAAATTTATGGGGAGGTTATATTTAATCTTGCTCCCTGAACTTTATCACACCTTGTGTTGCACAAAGATCTTTAGCAAACACAACCCACCTGCTGCCTCAGCTGAGTAAAACTAATCTGTTTATATTGACACATATCTGCTAAGGATTGGTTCTAACTGTTAAGTTATAAACATTAATTTAGCAGCAATTTCTCCCAAAAGATTCAGTATAGATTTAGCAGAGTTGAAGTCTGATTAAAGAAGACAAGGGTGCAAGAAATTTTGAATAAAATAAAATGATTAGTCAGGTAAAAAAATCATCCACTATGCCATTGCCATTGTTTTCACAGTTTCTGATCTTTTGATGGTAGCACAGGTATGTGTTTTTGAACAGTGGTTTAACATTGTTATATTAATTTCAACTGTGCCATATGTATTTGATGTAAAGTCATTTTGGTGGACAGTTTTTTTTTTTTTAAAGGCGTGTTGTCTTAGTTGCGAGTCAACAATGGCAGATTTCAGAAAATAGCCTGTTAACAATGAAGTGAAAACACCCATGTAGCGCAGAAAAGTGGAAAAAAAATTCTCCTGTGGCTCCTGATTAAGTTCTTTTCAATCACATATTCATGCTCATTGAATAACAATAGGTTTATATTCAGATATCATTATGACATTACAGAGATTGGAAAAATATTCTGCTCCACCTGTGTTCTTTCCATTGGTACCTGCTCCCCTCAATTTTGCCCTCGTTTCCTGCAGGAATCGAGGCTTGACTTAATCCATTGTTCTTGACTTGACATTACTTTACGCTAGGACTAGAGGGAGGCTGGGAGATAAAAGTTACAAAATTAGAAATTGGAGCACATCAAACTGTGAAACGTATCCCAGTTCTGCTGTTGGGGACCATACAGAAGTCATGGTATCCATCACTTGTAGCTGCGGCGCCCACGGGAGAAGGTGCTCAGGTAGCAGCCGGCGGCGGCGAGGCCACTGCTGGAAACATGTGCATGTAATTAGGTCGACAGAGAAGGAAGAGGGAGGCTGGGGAAGGTGGTAACACCTTAAAGCAGAGAAGAATTTGCGATTCGTTTTCCTCCCGCAAGGTGACCCCAATAACTCAACCCTTCAGTCTATTTCTGGTTGGCTCCCCTTTGTCTCAACCTGTTTTTTTGTTCTGGTTAACTGCTAGTAGGCTGCACAATAACCAATGAGGAAGTTTTGTTAATGGGGCAACAAATTTAGATTTGCTTCATTGGCAAATTTATTCATAATTGCACAGATGAACAAACGAAAGCCAAATGCAAGTAAAGACGAACACGACTAGAAATCAACAGATTTATTAGTAATGCTTGAATATTTAATTTAAATGAGTGATTTTCTCATTTATGACACAGTATGAAGATTCAGTTTTTAATTGACAAAAAGACTGTTCATTTATACTATCTGCATGTTTACTCTATATGCTGTTAGTACTGAGATACCAGTTTTTCTCTACATCCATTGCCTATGCAAAACTTATTCAAATACATTAAACAAATTAGATTCTTCTTAAGCATTAGCTGGAGAAAGGTAAGTCATGGCCTTACATTAGAATGTCATTATTTTATATAGGCCAATTGATAAATAATTTATATCTATGTTTTTCAGGTACAATTTGAAAATTTCCAATGTAGAAAACTTGAGCCAAAGGATTTAAATTTCTTGGCAAAATAACTTTAAGGACACTATTCTGTTGTCATCACTTAGTACCTGGGACACATAGCCTGCAGCTTATGAAGCTGCATGGTAATTATAATTAACATAGCTCAACCCACAATAATCAAATAAACAAAGTGAGACATTTCAAACTGAACTAGAATGTTAAGGTTATCAGTTGTAGGACAGGGCTGTCTAGGTGAGGGACTTCATTGACCTTTACTGGTGTTGCCAAATGTGCCCTTCTTGTCCTTTGTCCAGGTGGAAGCAAAGAAGGCAGAACCTCGTGACAGCAAAGCTCCTGGCCAGCTTGGCCCTGGTCAGTGGGCACCCAAGGGTATCTTGACTGCAGCTAATGGTTGGACAGCACAGCCGGCCCCAGGTTGGCAACAGCCTTATGGGCCACAGGGTGAGTGGGAACGAATCCCAGAGCAAGAGAAGCTCATTGTTCACAGAAAACCTGTGATGTATATTTTAATAGCTTAAACATTCTGCTTAAATATTAACACATGTAGAGCTGGTTTTGATTTGTCACTTTTAATATTCCACTGTAATTAGGGCTGGGTACCGAAACTCTGCACTTCTTTGGTATCGAAAAAAATAATTTTTTCTTTGCAAAATTTCAGTATTTTTACAATAAAATGTCCCTATAAATGAGCCTTCATTTCTTCCAGCTCCGCTCTGCGCCGCGTCACGTGATGCGTTGAGGAGAAGATCTTGTTTGCTCGCACACAGGTTGTGTGACACAGCCCCTCCTCTCTCCTCCTCAACAGTTGCCTGCAAACTAGTAAACGACTTCCGGTGTAGGTACCATATCTACTCGGGCTGCCAGATCGGTTTGGGGGCCTGCGTCTGGCAATTACGTAACACTAGCTGATTGGCTGAACGTATGACTGACGGAAGTGACGTTACCACGTTTGTTAACATTACGTTAGCATGTTAACGCTGAAGCTTTTGATTGGTCCGGACAAATTTGCGATTGTAGTCCTTCTTAACTGGAGTAAGGACTACAACTTCTTTTTGAATGAATCTTTACATTTTTTTATATAAGAACTAACAAAATATACAGAATAATTCTACATTTATACAAAAGGCCAGGCCTGCTCAATATGGAAAACATGGAAAACATTCACACATAAGAACTGTTGTGCTTATTTGGCACAGTCTGATGTTGATTTGATGTGTTTTCAAAACAAAGACAAAGTCGTGTTTTTATTAACAAATCACAGTTATAAAGAAAATATTTAGGCGGTAAGAAACATGTGTTTAATTACAAACCTGCTAATCTCTTTCCAAAACGTGTGGAAGAACAGAATTGACAGAGATTTACAGTGTATTTTGTCTGAGTAGCTTTGCCGTAGTGTGAAGTTGTCGACAGGAGAAGGACCCCGAGTCGATCTGGCAGCCCGAGTGGATCCGGTATCTACAGCAGGTTAAAAATGCCAAAAAAATCTAAAGTTTGGCTGCATTTTGGAAAGATAAACGTGAACAGAGCAAAATGCAGCATATGCAATAAGATTTGTGCCGCGAAAAACAAGCATAGCAACAATTTGTCAAAGCAACTCATTGCTCATGGAATTAGCTTGCCAGCTGCAGCGTGTGCAGTCTCCGATGGCAAAAGAAAAAGCAGACCCGAGTTTGCAGCCTTAATTCTCTGCTGCTTCAACAAAAACTCTGGAGGTGTGTGAGGGGTAAGACGGTGTCAGCGACATAACAGAAACTTCCCGATGTAAGCGATAAATAAGCTAATAATAATAAAACCATAAATATGCCATGAAACAATGTTTTTGGTTTAATTTAAAAAACAACAAGAACTCTTACTACTTGGTTATTTTCTGTCTAAGAATTATACATATAGGTAATGAAAAAAATATTGTTAAGGTACCGGTATCAAAAACCAGGTGTCGTTAAAGTAGTAGTATCAAAAAATATTTAACGGTACCCAGCCCTAACTAATACATCATTAATATATCTGGGTCAGCTTTCTTCCTGTCTAAAGTTTGTTTTTCTTTCTTTCTAAAGGAGTGTGGGTGTCTGCTACTGGTCAGCCTATAGGTAGGTATTGGGCCTTCACTTGACACACACTATAGCAAGTTTCCTGTTTGTTGTGTAACTGTGAGATTGCAGATAGATGTGACTTTACCATGAGATCATGTGCTTATCTTGAAACGCTTGTGTGACAGGAATGAGTTTGCAAGCAGCAATGGCAATTGGCTGAAGACAGTTAACAGTGCATGTTATCTCTGATTCATAATGGCTGAGGCTGCTGATAATTTGCTGCTTGAGACAGATGGCAGGCTTGAATGGATTTCGGCCTCCCTCTGCTATTGGTCAGGCTTGACTTCATATCACTACCTCCAGGTTAACCTGCAGAACTCACATTATTGTCTGCTTCATACTAGCCCAGAATATATGTGGCTTTCAAATGCTGTTTTGCAACTTTATTTTATTTTTAAACTTTAACCATGTTATCTGTGAATTATTCCATATTGCAGAACCTTTGATAATTATTTTTAACCTGACTATAGAAGCAAGAATAATACCTAATGTATGGAAGGCAACAAATGTCACATCTTTATTAAAGGGTGGTGACCCATCAAATCCCAAAAATTATGACCCAATATTCAAATACCGGTAATCTGTTTTAGCCAGGGTTTTAGAAAGTCTTATAAGTGAGCAGCTGAAGGATTTTTTTAACAAGAAAAAACATTTTAAATGAACTGAAGTTTGTGGGAAATATACAGTACTGTCACTGCCACTGTCGAAGTATTAAATGGTCTTATAATTACTTTTGATTTTTAAAGAATATTGTGCTGCATTGCTTTTAGATCTGTCAAAGGCTTTTGACACAGTTGACCACTGTTTTGGCTCAGAGGTTGGTGGATATTGGGCTGTCTTCAAAAGCTGTCAAATAGTATGGAAACTATTTGAGTGGCAGAGCATAAAACATAGCTGATGGTATGTGTTCCAATTCTTTAACTATTCATAAGAGTGTCCCCCAGGGGTCCATATTGGGTCCTGTTTTGTTCACAATTTACATAAACAATTTGTGTCAAAATGTAACTGATATGAAGCTTCACTTTTATTTGGATGATACCATTTTATATGATTCTGCTTCACCATTAGCAAGTGCCAAAGAATATCTGCAATCTGCTTTCAAAATTGTTCAAAAAAGTCATAAGAATTTAAACTCATGCTCGGTTCTGATAAAACTAAAATTATGTGCTTTTCAGAATCAAAGAATACTGAAGATGATGTTTGTCAGATGGTTACACTAACTGATGAATTGACTGAAATGGTACCAGTCTTCAAATATTTTGGATTTTTGTTAGAAGAAATATTGTCTTTTAATAATTGAGTGTATTACAAAACCCCCACATTAGGATTGAGTTGTTTTTTTTTTTTTTTTTTTTAGAAACAAAGCTTACTCTTTTAGTACAGGGAAAAGGCTTATACATGCACATTTTTCTATCAGTACTTGTCTGTGGTGACATTTTACAGTATATATATATATATATATGCATGGAAATCTTTGAAAATTTTCTTTGAAAATGTTAAATTCAGTGTGTCATACATTGCTAAGATTTGTAACTGATTCTAGTTTGGCCTTCTTTGCACAACTGCAGACTTGAGCACTGGTACATTTTTTGTATATAAGGCCATTTTTTGTGATCTGCCTATGTATTTATGTTCTCTCTTTGGTCACATAGACAAAAATTGTATGCGCTTCCTCAAACACGAACTGTGGTAAAAATGGCTGTAAAGCAGGGGTGTCAAACTCATTTTCACTGAGGGCCACATCAGCATAATGGCTGGCCTTAAAGGGCCAGATAACTTAAAAATGTAACCAAATTAAATGTAAAATAAATGTAACAACTCCTTAACGTTACATACCTCTGAATTTATTACTTATACAAGATAAAACATTACAAATGCATGAAAAATAGGTCTGCTTGTTGCTCTGTTATAACATAAATCCTTTTGATTTGTCAGGTTATGAAACCCACTGAACTCCATCAATCAAGGATCAAACTATTCAAGTGAATTAAAAATACATCAAAGTTATAATAACTTTGATCAAAACAGTTGTTATAGTTAGGGGTGCACACAATCTGTCATCACATGTCCTCAAGGGAGAACCTGGCTCTGGTGTTTGGTCCATACATGGGGGGGTGGGGGGGTGGGGGGGGTTGAAGATGATGATTTTCTGTTGGCTCAACATTTTTCTGCTTAATGCTCAATAAATTCAAACAACCTTTAACTCATGAGGTCATTCTGATGCTTAAATAAAACTTTTAAACAAATTTAAACCAGTTAAATATTAAAAGCCTTCTACTAGTCACCTCTCCGGTCTGACAGAGCGATGACCCGGTTTCTACCTCACTGCTGTCAGACAGCTGCAGCAGGTGAGGAGGCGTGACAATCAAGGTGTTCTGATTGTTTCTGACTGACCACCATTAATATTAATGTTCATTAGCTCGTATAAAAGTCCAACACAACACGTTATCTTAGGCAGAAATTGGTTGATCTGGTTTGCCATCAGGGAAGAGGATGATCAGCTGACGGAGGGATGGAGGATCAGCAGCTCCCCGCGCGCGCACGCATCATGGATCAACAATCGACCAGTGATCTTTTGTTCTGGTTAACTAAAATGACTGATTCTGACAGAGAGAACTGGATATGTGATGACAAAATGAACGTCTTTCTCAGAGGGGAATTATTTATCAGCAGCTTGAGAGCGCGAGCTGTCGGGTCGGGGAGGAGTTAGTAAAGCGCGCGAGCGCAGCCAGCTGGATCCGTGAACCGTGTCCCGAACCAAAGAGGGTGATCTGTTCAGATCATGGATTGATTGTGACCCGTTGTGCCCCTACTGGGCATGTGTGAGTTGCGTGCGTTTGTCGGACGTACTGTGATTGTGTGTGTGTTAAAGCGCGTGCCGAGCTGTGCGTAATGGTGCATTGCTTCGCGCATTGGAGATGCTGTGTGTGTGTGTGTGTCGGAGGTCCTACCGTGTGTGTACACTAGCTTCAGAGGTCATGTGACCACTCATTCACTGAGCTGCAACATGATGTGAAGTTCGTCAGATCGAGGGTCTCCCATCGGGACCGCGCAGCGCTGGTCCGTAAAAGCGCATTCGAAATCCGTTTCTCATGAGGACCAGCCTACTGCTTGTGTGCACCCTGCCCTGTAGTGGCGGTAAGCCGTCAAGTTGCAGGTAACACAATTGACATGCATTGTGGGAAATGTAGTTTTTGGTCAAAGTACGCTTTTTACCTATTTATTTTGAATACTCAGACCTTTTAAGCTCTCGCGGGACACATTAAATGACGTGGCGGGCCACATTTGGCCCGCGGGCCTTGTGTTTGACACATATGCTGTAAAGTGTTCGCACCCTAATCATGGTGCAAGTTACAGAAACGTCTTAAACTGGACGACCTGCAGTGCACAGTACGGATCAGTTCAAAGGAAGCCTAAGGGCTTTCTATATACTGAATGCACATGTCCTGATAATAAAAGTTACAGGTGAATATATTACCTTGATGTGAAGTGTCTAGTTTTTTATCTACGCTGCTCAAAAAAATTAAAGGAGCACTTGTTACTCAGAATAGGGTATCAAGGCCGTCAAACTTCTGTATTATTGATCAGGGGTCTCTTTTTTATATTTTAAACTTTATGTAGAATCCTTAGTCTAAGTGTACTTAAGCTCAACAAAAAGTTTACTTGCGCAAAGTTATTTCTGACCTTATTATTAATCTTATTTCTACACAGCGTATGCCTAGCTGCACGCAATTCCACTTTATAAATCATACCCTTCCTTAGAAATGTTCCCAGTTGATTTTGGATCATATCCCACCTCCTACACCCCCCATTCTGTCATAAATGATCAATACAAAGTACCTCATGAACATTATGTATATGCATAAGCTGACTGACTTCTGGCATTTCACAATTATTCATGGCAACGGAGAGGTTGAGAAAATCTATGATGAATAAACGGAAGGTCGAAGGTAACATTTAATGAAAACAATTTAATCCAAAAAGGCATTAGGTAGGAAGGCTATATGACCACTTTTCCCTCATGCTTTCTGGACTGCTTTTCAGTAGTTTTACATTTGACTTGGGTCAGATTATTATTATTGATTATTATTATTAATATTATTATATATATATTAAGATTATTATTACTGCAATGGACTGGCGACCCGTCCAGGGTGTCCCCCGCCTCTCGCCCCTTGACCGCTGGAGATAGGCACCAGCTGCCCCGCGACCCTCTGTGGAGGAATAAGCGGCTACAGAAAATGGATGGATGGATGGACTTGGGTCAGTGTGCCTACTGGTAGCATGAGGCAATACATGGAGCTTACAGAGGTTGTGTGACATCATGTTTAGGTTCGTCAGACATCGTCGGGTTGCAGCTCGAACTATTCAGAGCTCAGTGATGCCCTGGTCAGGATCTGGGAGGAGATACCCCAGGACACCATCATCTCATAAGGAGCATGCTCAGATGTCAGGAGCAACACTGTATGGCTCTCCTACATACAAGCATGTGGGGCCATACAAACTACAGAGAACCATTTAGAGATGCTGCAATGATGTTTCAACAATTTGAATTAGGTTTCTGTATGTTATTTCTGAAATTAAGCCCTTTGTAGCTTGATAATATTCATTTTCACCAAATGATGTGGCATCCTTTTGTTCCTAACACATTGCCCATTCCATATCAGAATGAATATATTCAGTATGGTGGTTTTTCTGTTTACTATTGAGATCTGACACTTTCAGTGTGTTCTAGTATTTTTTAGCAGTGTGGTTTTGTTTTTATGTTGTCTGATTGTAGTTTGTTTTTAGTATTAAGTTATTAGGCTGTTGTCAGGACTCCCATGGAAAATAGATTTTGATTGTCAATGGGAATAATTCTTGTAAAATAAAACAAAAATCGCTGTTCAATGGCGTTTAGAAGCAAAAAACAACAACAAATCAAATCATTTATGTCCTGGTGCCTCTTTTGTATTAATATTATGCATTTGCTTTATTAAAGTCAGTAATGTAATGGTTTGCTTTTTGGCCAGGTGGGTATGGACCTCCATTATCAGCAGGCCGGGGAATCCCTACACAGCCTCCATCACCTTTTAGTGCATTCCTGGTCACCACCCCAGCTGGCAGCTTCGCAGCACCTCAGGGCTACCCTCAGCAGGGCTACAGCACAGCACCTCAGTTCGGTCAGTCCTACAAATTCACCCTCTTGTTCTACTTTGAATTGTTTTTACACTGTTTGAGTAACATGGCTGCACTCCCAGTTGATCCTATCCCAGTCTTTTCTGGAAACTTAACTGTTTTTTTAAATATCATCTTGAAGATACCAAGATTACAGACCACTAATGTACAGTATTTAAATGGTCAAAACTTCAACAAGTTTCATTTTTACATGTTAAGTATGTTAATTGAATTTGTGAGATATTTCAGTTGCTACTTTTTAAGGGAGGAACCTTTACATCTTATCAGAGAAGGACAGCATGACTTGCAGACACCCAGAAAAGAATCGAGTGTTTCCAAAGTGGATTATTAATTTCGGTTGGTGTGTAGTTTTGCTGTTTTAATTGAGCTAATATTTTATAAATCAAATGCAAAACCCATGAAACAGATGGAGCAAATGATCATCAAAATTATCTGATTGCTCTCCAATAGGTTACAGTTTCGGCACACCCCAAGCAGACCAGTATGCTCCACAAGTTCCTCCTCCACCCACCACTCCAGGAACTGCACCGCTGGGCTTTGCCCCTGCCACCACACCAACTCAGGATTTGAGCAAAGCTCCCACTGGGCAGCCTGACTTCCCTTATAGCCAGTATGGTAAGAAAAGCATTGTGTGTAAAGAAGTGTGCTGCCTGTTTTCTGTCCCATTTGGTTTTTAATCACCCCCTCAACTCTGCCCATCTCTCTGGATATTGAATTGGGTTCAACTACAACTCATCTGACTTCATGACCACAGCTTCGATTAACACAGGAGTTTGCTCTTGGTGCCGTTTAGATTGAACAGCTACATATAAACATGCTTTTTGCGTACATAAATCCCACTGGCTCTGCCATGAAGTTTACCTGAGTTCTCAGCAGTCATTTTTGTTATTCTAACTTGGTTGTGGATTTATTTTAAATGATGGTAGGTTTTTAATTAGATCATCCTGCCTTGCAATGTATTTTTAAATGTTTTTGTTTTGCATTTTAATTTTATTTTAAAATGGTGTGGTCCTATTGACTTGCTGTGCTACACACTTGAATGGTTCTTGTCATTCCTTTTTTTTTTTTACTAAAACCTTCACCTCCTGCTCCTCCTCTTCCCTTGGTGATTTCTTGGCTTTTCCCCTAGTTTTGGCTCAGCATCATTGAAATGAAGAAACATAATCATAAAAAATAACTTCTGCCTTGTTGAGTAGGCAGAGTTCTACATTGTATTGTCTTTTGGAAGATGTGTTTGTAGTCCTTCTTTTTAACTGGACTTCTACCGTAATTTCCGGACTATAAAGCGCACCTAATTATAAGCCGCAGCAGCTAAATTTGGGGGAAATTGCAGATTTGTCCACACATAAGCCGCACCGGAATATAAGCCGCGGGTGTTTTAATGCTAATGCAGCAGGGGGGCTGAGGGGGGAGGGAGAGGTGTGGAGAGCAGTTGTCTGGCTGCCACTTGGGTGAGGAATCCGTTGGAGGTGTGAATGGCTGTTTTTCAATAGGATGAGTTGAAACATTAAAGATAACAAAAGAAGTCAAACTGCCTTCATTGTCAAAGGTGCAGCTGTGCCAAAGGGCGGGGCCATCAGTTTCGAACAGACCACTTGNAGACCCAGAATGGACTCGTCAGCCACTCTTTCTCCTTCAAAACCAACGAACTCCTCTTCCTCGGTGTCTGAATCGAACAGCCTCAGAAGAACGGCTTCAGCTGTCGCGCCATCCTCTTCATCACCGTCACGCAACAGTCCAGCTTTCCGAAACCCGTTGGTGATCGTGGATGTTTTCACACTTTTCCATGCTGTCAGGATCCACTGGCAGACTTGAGCTAAGGTTGCTCTTCGCATGCGACCAGTTTTGGTGAACGATTTCTCGCCGCTGGTCATCCATGCCTCCCACTGAACTCGGAGTGCCACTTTAAAAGCACGATTCACACTAATGTCCAGTGGCTGCAAATGCTTCGTTGTGCCCCCAGGAATCACAGCTGGAATAGAGTTTGTGCTCTTGATGGCTGCTTTCACCGAATCCGTTATATGAGCCCTCATGCTGTCCAGAACGAGCAACGCTTTTTTTTGGTGAAAAAATCCGCCAGGTCGCTTGACGTAGCACTCATTTAGCCATTCCTTCATTATGTTTTCCATCATCCACCCTTTCTGGTTGACTTTTACCAAGATGTCTTTTGGGAATTTTTCTTTTGGCATAGTGATCCTTTTAAAAATCACCATCGGTGGAAGCTTTACTCCAGATGCGGTGCAGCCCAGAACACAAGTGAAATTTGTTCTCGTGGCCGGTTGTTCTCAGTGTGATGGACGATTCACCTTTCTTGTTTACAGTCCTTGTAAGAGGCAGGTCAAAGGACAGAGGCACTTCATCCATGTTGATGATCTCGTCCGGTCCGATGGAATGTTCATTCATCTTTTTCTGTGTAAATTCGCGGAAGTTCGCTATTTTCTCCTCGTGGTCTGGAGGGAGTTGCTGACACAGAGTCGTCCGTGCCCTGATGGACAGTCCTTTTCGTCTCATAAATCTGAGACACCATGATGGTCCACCAATAAAATCTTCAATATTCATTTCATTGGCGGTTGTTTTGGCTTTCAGTCGGATCTGCACGGTGGAAACACCCCGGCCGTCTGCTCTCTGCGTGTTCACCCAGTCTTCAAGAAAGTTTTCAAGCTCTGGCCATCTGCTTTTCTTACCTCTAAAGGATTTTTTGGTCTTTTTGCATTGACCCAGTTCTTCACGCTGTCGTCTCCAACGTCTCACCATTGACTCATTGATGCCAAGGGTACGCGCAGCAGCTCTATTTCAGTCTTTCACAGCCAGATCAATTGCCTTTAACTTAAAAGCAGCATCATATGCAGTTCTCCGTTTGTTTTCCATACTTCCTCTGTCTCGCTCTCCTACTCTGTTATGCTCTCGTTGCTTTGTGTTGCTCTATTTATTTGGCACGAACTGTCCCGCCTCTTCTCTGGTGTTTCCTTGATAGTGCGCCCCTGCTGGCCGTTAAAAAACCCACAGATAAGCCGCACCATTGTAAAAGCCGCAGGGTCCATGGCAAGTGAAAAAAGTAGCGGCTTATAGTCCGGAAATTACGGTAGTTTAACATTCTACTTCTGTGTTGTGTAGGGTCAGGTTAATATTGTGCAACTAAACTGAGCTAATAAATTGTTAGCAATGTGCAGTCAACATTTCTATAAATTCATTTTATAGAAATTACAACTATGTGTGCAGGTTTAAGAAGTTATGAGGTAGTTTTACTAGTGCAAATGACACAAATCAAAACTACGGTAAATGTTTTGACATTTGATGACATTGATGAAAAAGGGACAGTTTTCTTCTTTATTTAACAGTCAGTCTCAAACACAGGTAAAAGTTTTAACAGAAGCATCAGTTTTCGGGCTGCTGGTATTTTTCTTCTGATGAGTCTTTCAGCTGCTTCAGATTTCTGAATCCACTTTTTAAACAGTCATGTGATCACTGTCAGCCAGGCGCCCATCTTGTTCAGTGTTTCCAGCGTGTGCTGATCGTCCATCCAGCTTTTTGCTGTAAATGTCTGCTTCCTGTTCAGGCTTTAAATTTGGTTTTCAGCTAGTAGAACAAATAGCAACTGTTTGTTTATGACAAACAGTGTTTATGTGTTTGTCATAAACACAAACCTTTATGACAAACCTTTGACATAAAGGTTTTGTCAAATGTGGTGTAGCTAGTGCAAAGCCATGAAAGGTCGAGAATAGCTGAGAATGTTTGTATGGTTTTATTTAGGGCTTTGTTTAGCTCATAAGGAGTGAGGTATTTAGTTTTATTTACCATTAAGCCAGTGGTTTTGTGTGTGAAATATTTTCCTTTACCCTCATTACTTTTTAACAGTTGAAATTCTCCAAGCAGAAATTGTTTCACTGTCATTTCAGGCTACTGAAAAAAGTTTTTAAAAAGATGGCTTACTCATCATAATATATATATATATATATATATATATATATATATATATATATATATATATATATAGCCAACACATACAGGCCTACAAAAAACTAACAATGCATGTGATATTATGTTCAGGTCAGATACTAAATGGGTAAGTTAGCACAAGCTGAGAAAAGAACAACTGATTTCCTCACAAAGGGAATACTAAAAAACGAAGGTTAATGGGTAAAAAACAGCTGCAGTGTACTATTTTAACATTTTCAACCTCCAAATTTTTCTTAAAGCAGACCTTTGTTATGATGTGTTTTCCATCATGGAGCAAAACACGTCCATCAAGACCAGCAGCAGCCTCCCAATCAAGTGTCCTCCAACCAGCTGTTTATATTTTAGACTCCAACCAGTTGGCAGCAGCAAACTGTGACATGTAGACATCAGTTTGTTGAACTCCACGCAAAACCGAAGCAAACACCATAGGTTTAAGTTTAATTAAATACACAAACAAGACAAAACAATTTGAAAAATGCATAAAATATTAACTAGCACACAAAAAATCTTGTAATTTAAACCAGCTTTGGGACTATTTTTATTACAAATAATGACTCCATACAAAACCACTGGTACCAGTTTCTACCTTGAGTTGGTTTCTGTTCTTAACTTTTTTCAATAGTAGAATAAAAAAAAATGTTGTTTTTTTTTATTACGGATTAGCTTGTAATGGAAAATTCTCTGAGACCAGGCTGGCATGATTGTAAAATTGTGTCAGATGTTCTGACAAGTAACTCATTTTCACAATCGTATTTACTTCCAGATGACTCTGAAAGGTAATGCCTTACTGAGTAACGTGCAGACCCGGTAAATAAGTATAAATGTAGAGCTCTGTCAGTAAGTTAGAAAACTATAAAGTAGTCAGCCAGCACAATCTGGGTTCAGTCAACCTGGTCTCCTCATTTCCCTGATAGGCTTGGGTAACTACCCTCAGGACCCCTCTGCCTACGGACCAACGCGTCCTTCTCACAGTTATGGTCAGGATGAGCAGGGAGGATATAGTGCAGGTAGGTGCCAGCATCGTTTTCTCCAACCACAAAAAGGCATTTGTTCGGTAATTAGTTTTAATAGAACTGCAACCTAATTCTTTGCCTTTTTTTTTTTCTTTTGCTCCATGTTTAGTGTTTTGCATGTACATTTTGCATGTACATACAAATTACTTTGTGTTGTCTTGTGTAGTGCAGCCCAGCTATCATTTACATCACAACTGAGTGAATTTGACAGAAATTTACATTGAAGTAAGGGAAGTTTAACTTGAAGCACCACCCCTCGGTCACTGGCTGTGGCTTTACTATACCAAGATTATCGTGTCCTGTCTTTTATTTTTTGTTAAGTGTCTGACCTGCTTTGCTGCCTTGTAAAAGGATGATCTAATTGTCAGAAATAGTGTTCATGGTTCAGTTGTCTCTATGCATCAGCAGTCCATTCACCCACTGTATTTTTTCATGTATTGTCTCCAATTATAGCTAAAGGGGTGAAAAAGGAAAGAAGATTTGAAGATCACGATACCAGTAAATTTCCATTTCTCACAGATTCTTCTCTGATGGTTTTGCAGAGACCGCTCTACACTTTTGAGATGTTTTACAAAAATGTGTTGTATTTTCCAATGTACTAGTTTTCTTTTTTTGTTTTTGGACCATATTTTTATGTAACTTTCTAAAATAGCTTTCATTATCTTCTGCTTTTTAGTTTAAATGGAAAGACTTTTGCTTTCACTGGATGTTACCAGGGCCAGAAAACTTTGCCACCTAAACTATGCAGAGATTTGGTCAACAAGTTGGAAACAATCCCATCAGTTGTTTCAGTTTAAAAGACACTTTGATTTAGACAGTGGCCTGAATTTTTGTTCAGGCAGATTTGTTTCCTTCCCTAGTCTCTGTGTTTCCCTTGTGTTTACAGGGAGATGCTGCCATCCAGTGTCTAAAAATAAAAATAGACTTTTGTTTTTTTGTTCAATGGATAAAATGCAAGTTTTTATATGAAATGGCTCTGAATTCATATTTTACTCTAATTTAAATTTAGGTTGATCTTTTGTGCCTTTGTAATTTCTGATTATATATGAAAAATTCTATACATACACACCATATTTCTGGAAGAATGCCCTTTATAGACATTAAAGTGGAGCTGTTTGGCCATATTACACAGTGGTGAAAACCAAACATTTCTGATAAGAATTAGTCACAGTGGTGGAAGTCTGATGATTTGTGTTTAACAGCCATCAAGTCAGTTGAGAAGCTGTTTTACAGCAGCTGAAGCTTGGCTGATATTTGGTCTCTCACCTGGACAATGATCTGAAACAGCAGGGAATCGACAATGAAATGGCTAAAAAGAAGAGTCAAGATGGTCCATTGACTCAAAGTCTACATGTCAACCTTATTTAAAAGCTGTGATGGGACTGTAAAGAGGGATTTGAAAGGGGAAAAAACATTTTTTCCTTTTTTGAAGCAACATTTGCTATGTAGTAACACGTTTATCATCAAAAGATGTATTCACCTGATTTTTAAAACTGGGAAAGAACAAGATGCACTTTTTAATGTTTTAATTTGTCAAACCTTATAGTTTTAAGGGCAAACCAGAGTGGGTGTTGTGTAATAAAAAAAGAAAAGTAAATGAGTGTCATAATCTTGTGTATTTGTCAAAGTGTAATGTGCAACATATTAACTTAAAGTTTTTGGTTTTCTTTTTTTAGTTAAACCCGTAACATAACATTTTTAGATTCACAGATCCCAAAGATTGTCCCAGACAGTAACACCATCTCTTTCCTCCTTTTTACTCTTTGTCATCTAATGTAGGTTATGGTCAGGACCTGACGGCCTTTGGCCACAGCTTCGCAGACCCCAGCCAGCCAGCTGCCTCATACGGAGCCCCAACAGCACAGCCTGCCGCCGCTCCCCAACCCACCGCAAGTGCGTTTGGCAGAGGACAGAACCACAACGTACAGGGCTTCCACCCCTATCGACGCTGACCACCACCACAGGGTGGTGCCCATTGTGTAAAGTAAAAAAAAAAATTTTAAAAAGTCAGGGAAATGAGTGTTCATGCTTAAAAGCAAAACTGGAATTCTGAATTTGTTAGGAATGTTGAATGACCACAGTTTGTGAAACAGAAGCCTTTTGTGAAAACAGGGATTCCAGTGAATTTTAAGAGATGTTAAAATGTTTTTTCTTTGCATAACTTAAAAGATTATTCAGCAGAAAGATGCTTTTATCCCCCACTTCCCCACACCCATGTTTTATAGTAGAACTAAACTACTTCGCAATAATTTTGATTGTCTGGTGAAACACTAGCACAGATATTATATATGTAAAGAGATTTGCATTTGAATATGTATATTTATGGTTGACAAAAAACAGGGTCTCAAGTTTCCTCAGCTTTAAATTCTAGGGAAAAATGTTTTTATTTTTCATTTGGTGAATATTTGTTTACTTTCTCTGAGCCTTTAAAGTTTGTTTAAAATGGAGATATGAATATATAAATATATATTATACACAAACTGTGCAATTTTTTAAAAAGAGAATTTTGTACTATTAATGTACACTGCTTGTTTTTTTATTTAAAGATGTAGACTTCCCTCAGGTGGCTGTTTTGGGTGCATTTTTGCACTTATGCAAAAAGGATAAAAAGGACAAATTATTACAAAAATAAATGTTTTAAAGATACATTTGCTTGTCTTGGGTCGTCTGTTTTTTGGCTTTGTTTCTTTCAACCACCTGTATAAAAGGGCTGAAACTTTTTAGTTTTAAAAAAAGGCACTTTGTTTAGAAATTCTGTTAACCTTTTTGCAGAAATTTGATTATTGAGATTCTGTAGTACTTTATATTCAAATAAAATGCAGTCTTTAGACAAACCTTAATTTGTATTTTTTCTCATGAATGGATTATGAAACTTTGTGCCTCTTTGTACAGATGTATTACATTTTAGGCACCGCAAGCAGCTGTTCAAAATATCCACTAACCATGACCATAACATGAAGTCTGGAACACAGATCTCCGGGTTAAAGGTTTGGCTAACACGTCTGAATTTCTCAAAGACCCATTTCCATTTTGTTTATTGTGTTTTTCTAAACCTTCGCTCACTCCGGCATCCTGTTTTGTGTTTCGCTTTCATTCTGCATCAAAACAATTGTACCTATTATAACTTTATAAATAAAGGTTTTATAAAAAAAAAAAAAAGCATTTCCGCATTGTTCGCCTATTAGCATACAGCAGCTACCTGCTCTCCGGAAAGTAGTTACATTTGTACAGTTCATTTTGTCACTTGCAAGACAGCACTTAATTCGACAAAGGGAGATAGACTTCAAGGTCTCTGGGCATAACGTGTAAGGCAAAACACAAAATGACATTTGACTGTCCTGACTTGTGACCTGTCTACTGTATGTGCTGTGTTGTGCTGTGCTAGCTAGCTCATGCGAAGTGGTTTGTTCAAATGAAAGTTCCGCATCCACGGAGGGTTTACGTGTGTTTTTTAAAGAGTTTGTCAGGTTTTAATGGGCAGGCCACATTCATCAGACGTTTTCTGATGTTCAAATAGTGAATAAATCTTCATCAGCAGATGTTTGAAATGAAAATGAGTCGATTTCTTTACCGAGTAGTTGACATGTAAATTAAAATGGACAAGATCACAGACAGATGTCTGAAGTATTTCAGCGTTTGTTCGTCATTATTTAGAGAATGATAGTTTATTGAGATTTATCTAAAGCTAACAATTAAGTCACAATTTAACAGGTTAGTGTCTCTGTTTTTATACTTGTTGCATAGCAGTGGTGTCCAAATTTTAACAGGAAACAGAAACCAAGTATTTGTTGTATTCTGTCTCATAATAATAAGCTCTACAACGCACTTATGGTTCACACATTCTTTCAATAAAAATAATATTATCTACACTTCATTAAGGTGGATTATTAAAGAGTTAGATTTCCTAATATTTTGTCAAAGAAAATGAAAAAATAATATATTTGTGTTCTATATTAATTGTTCTTTACCTAAATTGTTATTATAAAGGGCTACTTTTCACTGACATGCAGCAGCAAGCCTCCCCTGTGTCTCCTTAATCCACCAAACTTATTTTAGCCACTCTTAATGTCCAGCCTAAATCTAATGTGTTTGTTTTATTTTAGAAGGTTGACTTGTTTCACTTAAATAAATCTTTTACAGCATGTTGTGGATTTGCAACAGTATCTTTTACATGTTAGTTCTGCACTTCAAGTTAAAGTTAACTTTGATTAGTTTCTCCAATACAGGAATAATGAAGGAGTAGTCCACATGTTTTGAGGAATGTATTTTAGTTCTTGTAGAATCAAATTTTAGTCACTGATTAACTGTAATTCATAATCCTTTCTCCAGTTTGGATTTAAATACCCAGAAGCGTTCCAACGTATTAATGCACTGTCAATATCAACATGATCAAGTGTTTGCATCACATTTAGGCCCCAGTCTGCAGAACAGCAAACTGATTGCATCCTGCAGTGAGTGAACTGTGGAGTAACCGTGTAAAATTTGCCACCGCTGTGACACAGACGTCATGCACCTGATGTCACACATGATGAGACTTTACATCAGAAACACGCAACTGGAAGTCTGGCGATAATCAGCTGAAGAGCAGCAAGTCCTCTATGAAATTGCATAAAGACACCTGCTAGGACCTCTGTCACTGTTTGCTCACGCATGTAGGTCAGGCTGTGATGTTGTTACAGATTCATGCCAGAGATTAATTATCTTTTTCTTCAGACCAGGCATCTCCCTGCTGTTACTGTAAACAGCTGAAAACGCCTGCTAACTTGGAGGAAAACCTTTGTTTTGTATTCAGCTCTCATGTCTCCACCTTGGTGTTTTGCAGGCTGTCAGGTCTGGCTCAAGGTTGTTGAACAGTTAATGCACAGGGTAAAGAGGCTGAAAATTGAGGATAAAACAGAAGACGGCCAGGAAAGGTAGGAACATTGAATTCATATGGTTTCAGTCTACATCTGTTTTAAATAGTTTTTTTTTTTTTTTTGTCCCGAGAAATGTTTCTGCTGCACTTACAGCCCAGGGTTTGTCTGCTGCTTACTGTACACTGATTGAGTTTTTCTGTCATTAGCATCAAAGAGGCTCTGGCAGGCATGACTGGAGTGGATGAACTGTCTGACAGCACAGAGGTGGTGGAGATGGAGGATGTAAATCCCACCCGGTTCCATGTGGAGAAGCACTCATGGGATGGCCTGCGGAAGATCATCCACAACAGCCGCAAAAACAGTGGTGTGGTTATCAACAAGGCACCACATGATTTCCAGTTCATTCAGAAAGATGAGGCCAGCCCACACTCTCATCGCATCTACTACCTCGGTAAGGAGGGGGGGCTGAATCCTGTGATGTGAGGGCAGAAGTTCCAGCATAAGCCTCAGTGTTCAGGAGACATGAGAAGGTTCACATAGTCATCATGAGTTGTCCTACATACTGTTTAAGATCAATGCTGTCAACTTCAGTTGAACCAAAGCTCATCTACACACTGACAGCTTGGTGTCATTTAGACTTAGGATTGTATTTGTCATGTTTGTCCTCACAGGAATGCCTTACGCCAGCAGGGAAAACGCCTTGCTTTACTCAGACATTCCTAAAAAAATTCGCAAAGAGGCCCTGCTGGTTTTGTCATGGAAACCAATGCTGGATCATTTTCAGGTGAGTGGAGTTTTTGTCTTGATTTTTAAATTTCCCTTAACAACATTTCTAATCTCTCTATGTTTTATTAAGGTACTTGTCTTGTTTTTTGTAATTTATTGCCAGGAAGTAGGAAATCTGTGCTATAAATAATCAAAATGATAGAATATTAGGTGACCATTTGTAAAAACAGAACACATGCATAAGGGCATGCATGCATAAAACAAAAAATACTGGAAAACTTGTGTTCCTAGCCAGACTTTTGATCTACTGATTAGTATTTATTTTTGCAGTAAATATAAACTTTTTATAAACTGCATGAGATGATTCTCTCTTTAATTTGAAATTCTCTGTTTTTTCCTGCCATTTATTCTCCTGTCCCTAAACGTCTGCCCAGGTCAGGTTGTATTGTCACACTGTGTGTACTCCTGTCACCTTTGACCCCAGGCCAGCCCTCACCATGGGTGCTTTTCTCGGGAGGAGGAGCTTCTGCGGGAGAGGAAACGTTTGGGAGTGTCTGGCATCACCTCCTATGACTATCACCAACCCAGTGGGCTCTACCTGTTCCAGGCTAACAGCAGTCTGTACTACTGTCGGGACGGTGGAAACAGTTCTTTTACTGTAAGTTAAAGAACAGCTGAATAAGCAGTGGCTACAAATAAACCATTAACATCTAATAAAACAACAGCTCAATAATCATCCAGTTCTTGGCATAAACTATTTGTAAACGCTTATTTTTGTTGACAGAAGTAACTCCTGTAATTATGGCAAAGTATCCCGCTGGAGGAGCTTTTATGGTTCATCTGTATATTGATCAGATCATGGGTTGTGTTGTCCTTCATACTGACCAGCTCCTACTGCCTGTTCTTAGTTTGTCCTCTTAGTTTTTTGACTGTTACATGTCTCTCACTGTACATGTTTTCACTGCTTCCTAAAAACAAAGCATTTTCTGCTTGTTTAGCCCGTTTTTTTTATTGGAATGTTTAAAGTAGCCAAGTCAGATTAGTTACAAGACTGAGTTCGAAACAAAAAGTCCAACCATATTGTTGTATAAAATCAAAAAGAAAACATACAACTTTTAAACATTAAACCGTATAAAACATTTAGATATTTATGAGCTAAAAAAACAAGTTTTCAATTAAAAAAAAGTCTGCCTATGAAAGTAAGTTGTCTTTGTAGGAGTAAATGAACTGATAGATGGTTTGTCTTTTCCTAATTTCAGCATTTGTGTTTTTTCAGACTTCTCCAGTGAATCCCACAGAAATCAAGAGCCAAAATTCAGGCACACGGATGGACCCCAAGATCTGCCCTGGAGATCCCACCTTCATCGGTTTCATCAACAACAACGACATTTGGGTCACAAATATCGAGACAGGAGGAGAGAGGAGACTCACCTTCTGCCATAAAGGTCAGGACTCGGCCGTTCTCAACTTTTACACAAAGGGTTGAATTTTGTCTGTGTTTCATTAGACTTTGATGTTTTCATTGTAGGTATTGATAACCCAAAAGATGATCCTAAATCTGCTGGCGTAGCCACTTTCGTCACTCAAGAAGAATTTGATCGTTTCACCGGATACTGGTGGTCTCCCGTTGCTCATGAAGGTGATTGTAACATTTCTGTTACAGCAATGAACAATTATGAATAATTATACTGTTTTGATTTTAAGTTTTCTATTTATCATTTATTTGTTTATTATTTGTTGATAGTTTTATTGAGTTAATAATATTTGGGTACTTCATACACTTCTCTAAAAAAATGTTAAAGCAACACTTTTTGATCAGAGTCTGGTATCAAGTGAAGTGTATTGTCTAAGGACACAACGACAAAGTAGTCAGCTGGAATTGAACTGGCAACCCTCTGGTTGGCAGACTGGCCACTCTACCACCTTAGCTACACACCAACCCGATGAAGGAGTTGGTACCATGTTCACCTGACCTGAATCTACTAGAACGTCTCTGGGACATCATGTTTAGGTCCATTTGACACCACCAGGTTACACCAGGAGCTCAGTGATGCCCTGCTCAGGATCTGGGAAGAGATGCCCCAGGACATCCTCCATCCTCTCATAAAGAGCACGCCCTGATGTTGTCAGGCATGCATACTGAGAACTGATTTGAGATGCTGCAATGACATTTTAGTGAATTGGACTAGCCTGCTGCATCAGTTTTTCAATTTAAATTTCTTGGTGACTTCAAATGAAACCCTCTGTAGGATGAGCATTTTCATTTTCATCAAGTGATGTTGCATCGTTTTCTATTTAGGTCATATTGAGTCACTTTTTTTCAATGTTCTCCTTAAATGTTTTGTACTTTCACTGGGGGCAAGTGTTCAGGGGTAAGGTTTAGGTTTTAGCCCACTTTTTGCTTGTTTTTCTTTCATTTAGAGCCAGATGGTTGTAAAACTCTACAGATTCTGTATGAGGAAGTGGATGAGTCCGAAGTGGAAATCATCCATGTCCCATCTCCGGCTCTGGAGGAGCGAAAGACAGACGTCTACAGATACCCGCGTGCAGGTATGAGGACAGAAACGTTTGTGTGTTGATTATTGGTAATTTTGCACTACTGTTTGTTTAGTCAACTGCTTTTTTCTGCAGTGTGTTAATTTGTTTTGCTGTAACTACATTTCATTTGTGTCCAGGCAGCAAGAATCCTGTTATTACTCTTAAGATAGCAGAAATTAGAATAGACAGTCAAGGAAATGTGAGTACTTTTAAAGAAGTTAATTAAGGACCTGTGTTAATCCACTCTCGGTAAACACTGGCTTTTTGTTTTGTGTTTATCTCTGGTTGGTGCTGTTTCTCCTCAGATTGTCAGCACACAGGAGAAAGAGTTGCCCGTTTCCTTCACCAGTCTGTTTCCCAACGTTGAGTACATCACCAGAGCTGGATGGACAAAAGATGGTCGATAGTACGTTTATTCAAGCATTATAAACAACAAAACCCCTCTGATTAAAAAAACTTCCATTAGCAGCCTCACAGCCCAGGACACCAGTCTAGTGTGCATGTTAAAGTTCCTGTTCGTCACTTCTCTTCCTGTCTGTGTGTGTCAGTGCATGGGCGGTCATGATGGACCGAAGGCAGCAGCACCTCCAGTTAGTCCTGCTCCCTCCAGCACTCTTCATTCCTGCACATGAGGACAAAGCCAGAAGACAGGAGAGCCTGGAGGCCCTCGGAGACACCATCCATCCCTTCGTCATCTACCAAGAGACCAGTGATATCTGGATCAATGTGAGGGCCAACACATTTGTCTCAGGCTGTGTTTTAATGAGCCATAATGTTTAACATATATACTCATTAGATCAAGTATAATGTTTATTCCCCTTTTTATAATAACATAAAACATTTTTGATGTCTAAGTGAGTGTTACTAGGAACTTAACAACATTCAGATATTTTTTAGTTTTATACGTATTGTGAACAGAACAGAGATGACGGCAACAAAAAAACACAACCAAAACCGCTTTGTTTTATTTTGTTCTACAGGTTCATGACATCTTTCATCCTTTTGTCCAAACATCTGATGACGAGTTCACCTTCATCACAGTAAATGAGTCTAAAACAGGCTTTTGCCACTTGTATAAAATCACCTCGGTGTTACAGCAGAAGAGCTTTCACTGGGCCAAAGGTTACACACACTCTGAAGGTAACACTGGAGAGTACCAGCTGGTGTCACACTGTTATCACATATATACAGTATAAGAAAAGCATTTAAAATCCCAAACCTAGTTTCAATTATTGTGTAAACTTTGGTAGTTTTAATCCAGGAATCTTTTTGTTTGAGGTTATATGTGTGTGTGTGTGCAGGCATAATCTATATTTTTTTTACTTAATGTGCCATTTGTTCTCTGATTTTATTAATGGTTTGTGTTTGACTTCTGTTTCTTTGCTCCTCAGATGATTTTAAGTGTCCAGTTAAAGAAGAGGTGACGGTGACCAGTGGGGAATGGGAGGTTCTGGCCAATCACGGAGCAAAGGTAAAGCTCTGCCCACATTTCTTTTACAGATGTAAATTTTCTTATGGTGAAAACTTTCATGTTTTTAAGACAGACACCAAAACACAATTCACTAAAGACAGATCTCAGATAAGAGATGAGTCCGTTTGTCTCACTAAAGGTTGTAAAGATTTAGAAAACAACTATATACAACCTCTCCGTACCCGTGGTGTCAATCGTGATCCTCAAGGGCCACCATTGTGCAAATTTTAGAGGTTTCTCTGCTTCAACACACCTGATTTTAGTCAGTGGGCGATTCAAAGGCTTCTGCAGAGCTTGATGACAGAGCAGATAATTTGACCAATAAATCGGGTGTCTTGAAGCAGGGAAACAACTAAAACATGCTGGATAGTGGACCTCAAGGACCAGGATTGGAAACAGTCACGGTTTAGATCATGCTTAAATTTTAAAACAACAAAGAGCCTACAGTGTAGCTCTGCTGCACAGACTATAATACCATGTTTTCACTTTGTATGCTGTATAAATGAAGCATGCAGTTTTGCTTAAGTTCATGTTAAAATATGTGAAGCTGTAATTATTAATTTTATTTTTCTTAATAGACACCTTGTTCATCATGTCAAGGGTTTTTAACAAATAAAAAAAGGTAGTTTCTGTGAGTCATTACAAAGAAAGATGCAGATTAAAGATGAACATGATTTAATATGAAATAAGTCATTGTAACAGATGTAAACAACAGCAGTGTCTTATCCTCTGCTGTGTTTGTGCAGCGTTCATGCAGTCCTCAGATTTGGGTAGACGAGGCCACAAAGCTGGTTTACTTCCAGGGAACCAAGGACTCTCCTCTGGAGCACCACCTGTACGTGGTGAGCTACGAGTCTCCGGGGGAAATCGTCAGACTCACCAAACCCGGCTTCTCCCACAGCTGCTCTGTCAGCCAGGTATCCCAGCACACATGCAAACAATTCTACAAATAACCTATTTAGTGTCTTTTAACTTGCAATTTAAGTTACCAAATAAAAGATCTCAAGTTTTTTTCCTATGTTTTTGTTTTAATTCTCAATAGAGATTATGGGTGCTGCTCAACACTGACTTGCTTTGTTTTTTTCACACAGACATTTGACTTGTTTATCAGCCACTACAGCAGCTTAACCACCACTCCTTGTGTTCACATCTACAAGTTAATGGGCTCAGAAAGCGATCCGCTGCACAAAGAGCCTCAGTTCTGGGCGAGCATGATGGAATCTTCTGGTACGGATTTTTTTTTATCTATTACGGTAATTCGTCATGCATTGATTAGATGTATCACTTTCTCAATTTTCTTGTTAAAGAAAGACCTCGTAGAACAAAAGTTCATGAACCTTTCAGCTTTCAACCCATGCAATAACTGGCTGTGACTTGATCACAGCTTTACAGAAAACCATGTCAAATGTTTTAGTAGTTTTTAGAATCACTGTTTTAAGACATTTAAGTGTCAGATTTAACATTGGTAATGTAAATGTAATTCTTTACTGGTGTTACTTCCAGGTTACCATTTTGACGCCTCCGCTCCAGAAATCTTTAACTTCACAGGAAAGTCAGGCTTCAAGCTGTATGGCATGTTGTATAAACCAAACCACCTTGTTCCTGGCAGGAAGCATCCCACAGTTGTTTTTGTCTACGGCGGTCCTCAGGTTTGATCATTTATACTTTAAAATTTAATTTTACACTGTAAAGTCTCTGAATCTATGATATCAATGATAGAGAGACATTTTGACTGACTAGAAATGGGTGGAGAGAGGTCCTACCTCAAGTGGAGGAGTTTGTATTTGGGGTTTTGTTCACGAGTGATGAAGTAGGGAGCAGGAGATCGACAGGCAGATTGGGGCAGCGTCTGCAGTGATGCAGTAGAACCACTGCTTCTCCGTATCGAGATGAGCCAGCTGAGGCGGTTTTGGCATCTTGTCAGGAAGCCTCCTGGACTCCTCCTCAGGGAGGTGGTTCGGGCGTGTAGCTTTCGGTTTATGTAGCTGCTGTAAGCTGAGCTGCTCAGAGGATGATATAACATCTGCCTGTTTGTTTTTCCAGGTGCAGTTGGTAAATAACTCTTATAAAGGAGTGAAGTATCTGCGGCTGAACACTCTGGCGTCTCTGGGCTACGTGGTGTTGGTCATTGACGGGCGGGGCTCTTGTCAGCGAGGACTTAAGTTTGAAGGAGCTGTGAAGGACAAGATGGTAAATGTGGCAAACCTCTATCTGATGCCATTAAATGTATAAAGCTAGAACATATATACAAAATACTCAGAGAGCTACAAACTCTTGATAATATAGCAAAATTAATAATATAGCTCAGATGTGTAAATTAAGATGTGTTTTAGTATTTCACTCTGTCTTAGTGTACAGTCAGATTTGAATGTTTGTTCTTTTTTTAAATTCAGGGTGAGGTGGAGATTGAAGACCAGGTGGAGGGTTTGCACTACGTAGCTGATAAGTATAAGTTTGTGGATCTGAGTCGTGTTGCCATCCATGGCTGGTCGTATGGAGGCTTCCTCTCTCTCATGGGTCTCATCCACAGACCTGACACTTTTAAGGTCAAAACCATTAACATTTATTTTGCTACTGGGGAGATTTATAGTCACAGTTTATAAATTCTGCAGTAACTGCTTCCTGGGTGGAAAGTTTCAGTTGTTTGACTCCAGTCTCTTCTTTGTTGCTGTCTGTTAATTTGTTCTTGCTTTTCTTTGATTCTACATCTTGTTGCAGGGATGAGTTTTAAGTTAAAGCTCACATCATGTGCTTGCACAGCACACATTTATTGATACGGCTCTCTAAATCAGACCTACTTGCCTGTTTCAGGTGTTTTAAATGGAGTAAATAAAGCCATGATTTATCGTTCTGTTTGTTGATTAGGTTGCGGTTGCAGGAGCTCCGGTGACCTTGTGGATGGCCTATGACACCGGCTACACAGAGAGATATTTGGACACTCCTGACAAAAACCGAAAGGGATATGAAGCCTGTTCTGTGGCTCTGCATGTCGACAGACTCCCCAATGAGTGAGATTTATTTTCAAACTTCATTCCGTTATTCAGCTTTTAAATTATTTTTGCTAGATGAATCATAAATAAACCTCTGTATGAGTTCTTTCAAACATTTCATTATTATGCCATAAATTGCCTGCTTCTGCTTTTATTGATTACAAATGACCAATAATCACTGACATGAAAGAAAACTCACAGTATTTATATGTTTAATAAAATCAAGAATATTGTTCAAATGTTATCTTTATTGTTGCTAAGGCAACTAGTTTTCTTTTGATTTTCTTTCCCAAAGAGAAAGCTTTTAAGACATGATTCAACGTGGGTTTTAACCATCTTCTGATGACTCAGCAGTTTCCACTAACTGTTGTTACGCTTAGTGCCGACTCAGCACAGCCAAGTTTATTCACTTAACACCAGTGAATGGAAACTTATCTGTCAAATACATTTTATGATGCGCTATTTAAAACATTTGCTTGATAATTTGATAAAGCAGATGTTTATTTGCAGGTTTAATGACTTTGAATTGCCTTGCCATGGGTCGTTACCTCCTACTGCAGATATGCTTGTAATTACGAGTAAATAAACTAAACGATGTGAAAAACAAATGTATATCTTTGTGATTGACACAGGCCAAACAGGTTGCTGATCCTACATGGATTTTTAGACGAGAATGTGCACTTTTTCCACACTAACTTCCTGGTGTCTCAACTCATCCGAGCAGGAAAACCCTACAGCCTACAGGTACAA